>JAXIVJ010002852.1:55000-62500 GCA_036785665.1 Chirona hameri
GGAGGCGGTGTGGTATGCCCGGAGGCGGTGCAGTATGCCCGGAGGCGGTGTTGTATGCCCGGAGGCGGTGTGGTATGCCCGGAGGCGGTGTAGTATGCCCGGAGGCGGTGTTGTATGCCCGGAGGCGGTGTTGTATGCCCGCAGGCGGTGTAGTATGCCCGGAGGCGGTGTTGTATGCCCGGAGGCGGTGTGGTATGCCCGGAAGCGGTGTAGTATGCCCGGAGGCGGTGTTGTATGCCCGGAGGCGGTGTGGTATGCCCGGAGGCGGTACAACACCGCCTCCAGGCATGATGATGATAATGATGATGATGATGATGATGATGATGATGATGATGATGATGATGATGATGATGATGATGATGATGATGATGATGATGATGATGATGATGATGATGATGATGATGATGATGATGATGATGATGATGATGATGATGATGATGATGATGATGATGATGATGATGATGATGATGATGATGTTGCTGATGATGATGTTGCTGATGATGATGTTGCTGATGTTGATGTTGTTGATGATGTTGCTGATGATGTTGCTGATGATGTTGCTAATGATGTTGCTGATGATGTTGATGATGATGTTGATGATGATGTTGATGATGATGTTGATGATGATGTTGATGATGATGTTGCTGATGATGTTGCTGATGATGTTGCTGATGATGTTGCTGATGATGTTGCTGATGATGTTGCTGGTGATGTTGCTGATGATGTTGCTGATGATGTTGCTGATGATGACGTGAGACGGTGTGGTATGCCCGGAGGCGGTGTTGTATGCCCGGAGGCGGTGTTGTATGCCCGGAGGCGGTGTGGTATGCCCGGAGGCGGTGTTGTATGCCCGGAGGCGGTGTTGTATGCCCGGAGGCGGTGTGGTATGCCCGGAGGCGGTGTTGTATGCCCGGAGGCGGTGTTGTATGCCCTGAGGCGGTCTGGTATGCCCGGAGGCGGTGTAGTATGCCCGGAGGCGGTGTTGTATGCCCGGAGGCGGTGTGGTATGCCCGGAGGCGGTGCAGTATGCCCGGAGGCGGTGTTGTATGCCCGGAGGCGGTGTGGTATGCCCGGAGGCGGTGTAGTATGCCCGGAGGCGGTGTTGTATGCCCGGAGGCGGTGTGGTATGCCCGGAGGCGGTGAAGTATGCCCGGAGGCGGTGTTGTATGCCCGGAGGCGGTGTGGTATGCCCGGAGGCGGTACAACACCGCCTCCGGGCATGATGATGATAATGATGATGATGATGATGATGATGATGATGATGATGATGATGATGATGATGATGATGATGATGATGATGATGATGATGATGATGATGATGATGATGATGATGATGATGATGATGATGATGATGATGATGATGATGATGATGATGATGATGATGATGATGATGATGATGATGATGATGATGATGATTATGATGATTATGATGATGTTGCTGATGATGATGTTGCTGATGATGATGTTGCTGATGATGATGTTGTTGATGATGTTGCTGATGATGTTGCTGATGATGTTGCTGATGATGTTGCTGATGATGTTGATGATGATGTTGATGATGATGTTGATGATGATGTTGATGATGATGTTGATGATGATGTTGCTGATGATGTTGCTGATGATGTTGCTGATGATGTTGCTGATGATGTTGCTGATGATGTTGCTGGTGATGTTGCTGATGATGTTGCTGATGATGTTGCTGATGATGACGTGAGACGGTGTGGTATGCCCGGAGGCGGTGTTGTATGCCCGGAGGCGGTGTTGTATGCCCGGAGGCGGTGTGGTATGCCCGGAGGCGGTGTTGTATGCCCGGAGGCGGTGTTGTATGCCCGGAGGCGGTGTGGTATGCCCGGAGGCGGTGTTGTATGCCCGGAGGCGGTGTTGTATGCCCTGAGGCGGTCTGGTATGCCCGGAGGCGGTGTAGTATGCCCGGAGGCGGTGTTGTATGCCCGGAGGCGGTGTGGTATGCCCGGAGGCGGTGCAGTATGCCCGGAGGCGGTGTTGTATGCCCGGAGGCGGTGTGGTATGCCCGGAGGCGGTGTAGTATGCCCGGAGGCGGTGTTGTATGCCCGGAGGCGGTGTGGTATGCCCGGAGGCGGTGTAGTATGCCCGGAGGCGGTGTTGTATGCCCGGAGGCGGTGTGGTATGCCCGGAGGCGGTACAACACCGCCTCCGGGCATGATGATGATAATGATGATGATGATGATGATGATGATGATGATGATGATGATGATGATGATGATGATGATGATGATGATGATGATGATGATGATGATGATGATGATGATGATGATGATGATGATGATGATGATGATGATGATGATGATGATGATGATGATGATGATGATGATGATGATGATGATGATGATGATGATGATGATGATGATGATGATGATGATGATGATGATGATGATGATGATGATGATGATGATGTTGCTGATGATGATGTTGCTGATGATGACGTTGCTGATGATGATGTTGTTGATGATGTTGCTGATGATGTTGCTGATGATGTTGCTGATGATGTTGCTGATGATGTTGATGATGATGTTGATGATGATGTTGATGATGATGTTGATGATGATGTTGATGATGATGTTGATGATGATGTTGATGATGATGTTGATGATGATGTTGATGATGATGTTGATGTTGATGATGATGTTAATGATGATGTTGATGATGATGTTGATGATGATGTTGCTGATGATGTTGCTGATGATGTTGCTGATGATGTTGCTGGTGATGTTGCTGATGATGTTGCTGATGATGTTGCTGATGATGTTGCTGATGATGACGTTAGACGGTGTGGTATGCCCGTTTGCGGTGTTGTATGCCCGGAGGCGGTGTTGCATGCCCGGAGGCGGTGTGGTATGCCCGGAGGCGGTGTTGTATGCCCGGAGGCGGTGTTGTATGCCCGGAGGCGGTGTAGTATGCCCGGAGGCGGTGTAGTATGCCCGGAGGCGGTGTTGTATGCCCGGAGGCGGTGTGGTATGCCCGGAGGCGGTGTAGTATGCCCGGAGGCGGTGTTGTATGCCCGGAGGCGGTGTGGTATGCCCGGAGGCGGTACAACACCGCCTCCGGGCATGATGATGATAATGATGATGATGATGATGATGATGATGATGATGATGATGATGATGATGATGATGATGATGATGATGATGATGATGATGATGATGATGATGATGATGATGATGATGATGATGATGATGATGATGATGATGATGATGATGATGATGATGATGATGATGATGATGATGATGATGATGATGATGATGATGATGATGATGTTGCTGATGATGATGTTGCTGATGATGATGTTGCTGATGAAAATGTTGTTGATGATGTTGCTGATGATGTTGCTGATGATGTTGCTGATGATGTTGCTGATGATGTTGATGATGATGTTGATGATGATGTTGATGATGATGTTGATGATGATGTTGATGATGATGTTGCTGATGATGTTGCTGATGATGTTGCTGATGATGTTGCTGATGATGTTGCTGATGATGTTGCTGGTGATGTTGCTGATGATGTTGCTGATGATGTTGCTGATGATGACGTGAGACGGTGTGGTATGCCCGGAGGCGGTGTTGTATGCCCGGAGGCGGTGTTGTATGCCCGGAGGCGGTGTGGTATGCCCGGAGGCGGTGTTGTATGCCCGGAGGCGGTGTTGTATGCCCGGAGGCGGTGTGGTATGCCCGGAGGCGGTGTTGTATGCCCGGAGGCGGTGTGGTATGCCCGGAGGCGGTGTTGTATGCCCGGAGGCGGTGTTGTATGCCCGGAGGCGGTGTGGTATGCCCGGAGGCGGTGTTGTATGCCCGGAGGCGGTGTTGTATGCCCTGAGGCGGTCTGGTATGCCCGGAGGCGGTGTAGTATGCCCGGAGGCGGTGTTGTATGCCCGGAGGCGGTGTGGTATGCCCGGAGGCGGTGCAGTATGCCCGGAGGCGGTGTTGTATGCCCGGAGGCGGTGTGGTATGCCCGGAGGCGGTGTAGTATGCCCGGAGGCGGTGTTGTATGCCCGGAGGCGGTGTGGTATGCCGGAGGCGGTGTAGTATGCCCGGAGGCGGTGTTGTATGCCCGGAGGCGGTGTGGTATGCCCGGAGGCGGTACAACACCGCCTCCGGGCATGATGATGATAATGATGATGATGATGATGATGATGATGATGATGATGATGATGATGATGATGATGATGATGATGATGATGATGATGATGATGATGATGATGATGATGATGATGATGATGATGATGATGATGATGATGATGATGATGATGATGATGATGATGATGATGATGATGATGATGATGATGATGATGTTGCTGATGATGATGTTGCTGATGATGATGTTGCTGATGATGATGTTGTTGATGATGTTGCTGATGATGTTGCTGATGATGTTGCTGATGATGTTGCTGATGATGTTGATGATGATGTTGATGATGATGTTGATGATGATGTTGATGATGATGTTGATGATGATGTTGCTGATGATGTTGCTGATGATGTTGCTGATGATGTTGCTGATGATGTTGCTGATGATGTTGCTGGTGATGTTGCTGATGATGTTGCTGATGATGTTGCTGATGATGACGTGAGACGGTGTGGTATGCCCGGAGGGCGGTGTTGTATGCCCGGAGGCGGTGTTGTATGCCCGGAGGCGGTGTGGTATGCCCGGAGGCGGTGTTGTATGCCCGGAGGCGGTGTTGTATGCCCGGAGGCGGTGTGGTATGCCCGGAGGCGGTGTTGTATGCCCGGAGGCGGTGTTGTATGCCCGGAGGCGGTGTGGTATGCCCGGAGGCGGTGTTGTATGCCCGGAGGCGGTGTTGTATGCCCGGAGGCGGTGTGGTATGCCCGGAGGCGGTGTTGTATGCCCGGAGGCGGTGTTGTATGCCCTGAGGCGGTCTGGTATGCCCGGAGGCGGTGTAGTATGCCCGGAGGCGGTGTTGTATGCCCGGAGGCGGTGTGGTATGCCGGAGGCGGTGCAGTATGCCCGGAGGCGGTGTTGTATGCCGGAGGCGGTGTGGTATGCCCGGAGGCGGTGTAGTATGCCCGGAGGCGGTGTTGTATGCCCGGAGGCGGTGTGGTATGCCCGGAGGCGGTGTAGTATGCCCGGAGGCGGTGTTGTATGCCCGGAGGCGGTGTGGTATGCCCGGAGGCGGTACAACACCGCCTCCGGGCATGATGATGATAATGATGATGATGATGATGATGATGATGATGATGATGATGATGATGATGATGATGATGATGATGATGATGATGATGATGATGATGATGATGATGATGATGATGATGATGATGATGATGATGATGATGATGATGATGATGATGATGATGATGATGATGATGATGATGATGATGATGATGATGATGATGATGATGTTGCTGATGATGATGTTGCTGATGATGATGTTGCTGATGATGATGTTGTTGATGATGTTGCTGATGATGTTGCTGATGATGTTGCTGATGATATTGCTGATGATGTTGATGATGATGTTGATGATGATGTTGATGATGATGTTGATGATGATGTTGCTGATGATGTTGCTGATGATGTTGCTGATGATGTTGCTGATGATGTTGCTGATGATGTTGCTGGTGATGTTGCTGATGATGTTGCTGATGATGTTGCTGATGATGACGTGAGACGGTGTGGTATGCCCGGAGGCGGTGTTGTATGCCCGGAGGCGGTGTTGTATGCCCGGAGGCGGTGTGGTATGCCCGGAGGCGGTGTTGTATGCCCGGAGGCGGTGTTGTATGCCCGGAGGCGGTGTGGTATGCCCGGAGGCGGTGTTGTATGCCCGGAGGCGGTGTTGTATGCCCTGAGGCGGTCTGTATGCCCGGAGGCGGTGTAGTATCCCCGGAGGCGGTGTTGTATGCCCGGAGGCGGTGTGGTATGCCCGGAGGCGGTGCAGTATGCCCGGAGGCGGTGTTGTATGCCCGGAGGCGGTGTGGTATGCCCGGAGGCGGTGTAGTATGCCCGGAGGCGGTGTTGTATGCCCGGAGGCGGTGTGGTATGCCCGGAGGCGGTGTAGTATGCCCGGAGGCGGTGTTGTATGCCCGGAGGCGGTGTGGTATGCCCGGAGGCGGTACAACACCGCCTCCGGGCATGATGATGATAATGATGATGATGATGATGATGATGATGATGATGATGATGATGATGATGATGATGATGATGATGATGATGATGATGATGATGATGATGATGATGATGATGATGATGATGATGATGATGATGATGATGATGATGATGATGATGATGATGCTGATGATGATGATGATGATGATGATGATGATGATGATGATGATGATGATGATGATGATGATGATGATGATGATGATGATGATGTTGCTGATGATGATGTTGCTGATGATGATGTTGCTGATGATGTTGTTGATGATGTTGCTGATGATGTTGCTGATGATGTTGCTGATGATGTTGCTGATGATGTTGATGATGATGTTGATGATGATGTTGATGATGATGTTGATGATGATGTTGATGATGATGTTGCTGATGATGTTGCTGATGATGCTGATGATGTTGCTGATGATGTTACTGATGATGTTGCTGATGATGTTGCTGATGATGTTGCTGGTGATGTTGCTGATGATGTTGCTGATGATGTTGCTGATGATGACGTGAGACGGTGTGGTATGCCCGGAGGCGGTGTTGTATGCCCGGAGGCGGTGTTGTATGCCCGGAGGCGGTGTGGTATGCCCGGAGGCGGTGTTGTATGCCCGGAGGCGGTGTTGTATGCCCGGAGGCGGTGTGGTATGCCCGGAGGCGGTGTTGTATGCCCGGAGGCGGTGTTGTATGCCCTGAGGCGGTCTGGTATGCCCGGAGGCGGTGTAGTATGCCCGGAGGCGGTGTGGTATGCCCGGAGGCGGTGCAGTATGCCCGGAGGCGGTGTTGTATGCCCGGAGGGGGTGTTGTATGCCCGGAGGCGGTGTAGTATGCCCGGAGGCGGTGTTGTATGCCCGGAGGCGGTGTGGTATGCCCGGAAGCGGTGTAGTATGCCCGGAGGCGGTGTTGTATGCCCGGAGGCGGTGTGGTATGCCCGGAGGCGGTACAACACCGCCTCCGGGCATGATGATGATAATGATGATGATGATGATGATGATGATGATGATGATGATGATGACGATGATGATGATGATGATGATGATGATGATGATGATGATGATGATGATGATGATGATGATGATGATGATGATGATGATGATGATGATGATGATGATGATGTTGCTGATGATGATGTTGCTGATGATGATGTTGCTGATGATGATGTTGTTGATGATGTTGCTGATGATGTTGCTGATGATGTTGCTGATGATGACGTGAGACGGTGTGGTATGCCCGGAGGCGGTGTTGTATGCCCGGAGGCGGTGTTGTATGCCCGGAGGCGGTGTGGTATGCCCGGAGGCGGTGTTGTATGCCCGGAGGCGGTGTTGTATGCCCGGAGGCGGTGTGGTATGCCCG
>JAXIVJ010002852.1:67500-70000 GCA_036785665.1 Chirona hameri
AGTATGCCCGGAGGCGGTGTGGTATGCCCGGAGGCAGTGCAGTATGCCCGGAGGCGGTGTTGTATGCCCGGAGGCGGTGTTGTATGCCCGGAGGCGGTGTAGTATGCCCGGAGGCGGTGTTGTATGCCCGGAGGCGGTGTGGTATGCCCGGAAGCGGTGTAGTATGCCCGGAGGTGGTGTTGTATGCCCGGAGGCGGTGTGGTATGCCCGGAGGCGGTACAACACCGCCTCTAGGCATGATGATGATAATGATGATGATGATGATGATGATGATGATGATGATGATGATGATGATGATGATGATGATGATGATGATGATGATGATGATGATGATGATGATGATGATGATGATGATGATGATGATGATGATGATGATGATGATGATGATGATGATGATGATGATGATGATGATGATGATGATGATGATGATGTTGCTGATGATGATGTTGCTGATGATGATGTTGCTGATGATGATGTTGTTGATGATGTTGCTGATGATGTTGCTGATGATGTTGCTGATGATGTTGCTGATGATGTTGATGATGATGTTGATGATGATGTTGATGATGATGTTGATGATGATGTTGATGATGATGTTGCTGATGATGTTGCTGATGATGTTGATGATGATGTTGATGATGATGTTGCTGATGATGTTGCTGGTGATGTTGCTGATGATGTTGCTGATGATGTTGCTGATGATGACGTGAGACGGTGTGGTATGCCCGGAGGCGGTGTTGTATGCCCGGAGGCGGTGTTGTATGCCCGGAGGCGGTGTGGTATGCCCGGAGGCGGTGTTGTATGCCCCGGAGGCGGTGTTGTATGCCCGGAGGCGGTGTGGTATGCCCGGAGGCGGTGTTGTATGCCCGGAGGCGGTGTTGTATGCCCTGAGGCGGTCTGGTATGCCCGGAGGCGGTGTAGTATGCCCGGAGGCGGTGTTGTATGCCCGGAGGCGGTGTGGTATGCCCGGAGGCGGTGCAGTATGCCCGGAGGCGGTGTTGTATGCCCGGAGGCGGTGTGGTATGCCCGGAGGCGGTGTAGTATGCCCGGAGGCGGTGTTGTATGCCCGGAGGCGGTGTGGTATGCCCGGAGGCGGTGTAGTATGCCCGGAGGCGGTGTTGTATGCCCGGAGGCGGTGTGGTATGCCCGGAGGCGGTACAACACCGCCTCCGGGCATGATGATGATAATGATGATGATGATGATGATGATGATGATGATGATGATGATGATGATGATGATGATGATGATGATGATGATGATGATGATGATGATGATGATGATGATGATGATGATGATGATGATGATGATGATGATTATGATGATGTTGCTGATGATGATGTTGCTGATGATGATGTTGCTGATGATGATGTTGTTGATGATGTTGCTGATGATGTTGCTGATGATGTTGCTGATGATGTTGCTGATGATGTTGATGATGATGTTGATGATGATGTTGATGATGATGTTGATGATGATGTTGATGATGATGTTGCTGATGATGTTGCTGATGATGTTGCTGATGATGTTGCTGATGATGTTGCTGATGATGTTGCTGGTGATGTTGCTGATGATGTTGCTGATGATGTTGCTGATGATGACGTGAGACGGTGTGGTATGCCCGGAGGCGGTGTTGTATGCCCGGAGGCGGTGTTGTATGCCCGGAGGCGGTGTGGTATGCCCGGAGGCGGTGTTGTATGCCCGGAGGCGGTGTTGTATGCCCGGAGGCGGTGTGGTATGCCCGGAGGCGGTGTTGTATGCCCGGAGGCGGTGTTGTATGCCCTGAGGCGGTCTGGTATGCCCGGAGGCGGTGTAGTATGCCCGGAGGCGGTGTTGTATGCCCGGAGGCGGTGTGGTATGCCCGGAGGCGGTGCAGTATGCCCGGAGGCGGTGTTGTATGCCCGGAGGCGGTGAGGTATGCCCGGAGGCGGTGTAGTATGCCCGGAGGCGGTGTTGTATGCCCGGAGGCGGTGTGGTATGCCCGGAGGCGGTGTAGTATGCCCGGAGGCGGTGTTGTATGCCCGGAGGCGGTGTGGTATGCCCGGAGGCGGTACAACACCGCCTCCGGGCATGATGATGATAATGATGATGATGATGATGATGATGATGATGATGATGATGATGATGATGATGATGATGATGATGATGATGATGATGATGATGATGATGATGATGATGATGATGATGATGATGATGATGATGATGATGATGATGATGATGATGATGATGATGATGATGATGATGATGATGATGATGATGATGATGATGATGATGATGATGATGATGATGATGATGATGATGATGATGATGATGATGTTGCTGATGATGATGTTGCTGATGATGATGTTGCTGATGATGATGTTGTTGATGATGTTGCTGATGATGTTGCTGATGATGTTGCTGATGATGTTGCTGATGATGTTGATGATGATGTTGATGATGATGTTGATGATGATGTTGATGATGATGTTGATGATGATGTTGATGATGATGTTGATGATG
>JAXIVJ010002852.1:75000-97500 GCA_036785665.1 Chirona hameri
AGGCGGTGTTGTATGCCCGGAGGCGGTGTTGTATGCCCGGAGGCGGTGTAGTATGCCCGGAGGCGGTGTAGTATGCCCGGAGGCGGTGTTGTATGCCCGGAGGCGGTGTGGTATGCCCGGAGGCGGTGTAGTATGCCCGGAGGCGGTGTTGTATGCCCGGAGGCGGTGTGGTATGCCCGGAGGCGGTACAACACCGCCTCCGGGCATGATGATGATAATGATGATGATGATGATGATGATGATGATGATGATGATGATGATGATGATGATGATGATGATGATGATGATGTTGCTGATGATGATGTTGCTGATGATGATGTTGTTGATGATGTTGCTGATGATGTTGCTGATGATGTTGCTGATGATGTTGCTGATGATGTTGATGATGATGTTGATGATGATGTTGATGATGATGTTGATGATGATGTTGCTGATGATGTTGCTGATGATGTTGCTGATGATGTTGCTGATGATGTTGCTGATAATGTTGCTGGTGATGTTGCTGATGATGTTGCTGATGATGTTGCTGATGATGACGTGAGACGGTGTGGTATGCCCGGAGGCGGTGTTGTATGCCCGGAGGCGGTGTTGTATGCCCGGAGGCGGTGTTGTATGCCCGGAGGCGTTGTGGTATGCCCGGAGGCGGTGTTGTATGCCCGGAGGCGGTGTTGTATGCCCTGAGGCGGTCTGGTATGCCCGGAGGCGGTGTAGTATGCCCGGAGGCGGTGTTGTATGCCCGGAGGCGGTGTGGTATGCCCGGAGGCGGTGCAGTATGCCCGGAGGCGGTGTTGTATGCCCGGAGGCGGTGTGGTATGCCCGGAGGCGGTGTAGTATGCCCGGAGGCGGTGTTGTATGCCCGGAGGCGGTGTGGTATGCCCGGAGGCGGTGTAGTATGCCCGGAGGCGGTGTTGTATGCCCGGAGGCGGTGTGGTATGCCCGGAGGCGGTACAACACCGCCTCCGGGCATGATGATGATAATGATGATGATGATGATGATGATGATGATGATGATGATGATGATGATGATGATGATGATGATGATGATGATGATGATGATGATGATGATGATGATGATGATGATGATGATGTTGCTGATGATGATGTTGCTGATGATGATGTTGCTGATGATGATGTTGTTGATGATGTTGCTGATAATGTTGCTGATGATGTTGCTGATGATGTTGCTGATGATGTTGATGATGATGTTGATGATGATGTTGATGATGATGTTGATGATGATGTTGATGATGATGTTGCTGATGATGTTGCTGATGATGTTGCTGATGATGTTGCTGATGATGTTGCTGATGATGTTGCTGGTGATGTTGCTGATGATGTTGCTGATGATGTTGCTGATGATGACGTGAGACGGTGTGGTATGCCCGGAGGCGGTGTTGTATGCCCGGAGGCGGTGTTGTATGCCCGGAGGCGGTGTGGTATGCCCGGAGGCGGTGTTGTATGCCCGGAGGCGGTGTTGTATGCCCGGAGGCGGTGTGGTATGCCCGGAGGCGGTGTTGTATGCCCGGAGGCGGTGTTGTATGCCCTGAGGCGGTCTGGTATGCCCGGAGGCGGTGTAGTATGCCCGGAGGCGGTGTTGTATGCCCGGAGGCGGTGTGGTATGCCCGGAGGCGGTGCAGTATGCCCGGAGGCGGTGTTGTATGCCCGGAGGCGGTGTGGTATGCCCGGAGGCGGTGTAGTATGCCCGGAGGCGGTGTTGTATGCCCGGAGGCGGTGTGGTATGCCCGGAGGCGGTGTAGTATGCCCGGAGGCGGTGTTGTATGCCCGGAGGCGGTGTGGTATGCCCGGAGGCGGTACAACACCGCCTCCGGGCATGATGATGATGATGATGATGATGATGATGATGATGATGATGATGATGATGATGATGATGATGATGATGATGATGATGATGATGATGATGATGATGATGATGATGATGATGATGATGATGATGATGATGATGATGATGATGATGATGATGATGATGATGATGATGCTGATGATGATGATGATGATGATGATGATGATGATGATGATGATGATGATGATGATGATGATGATGATGATGATGATGATGATGATGATGATGCTGATGATGATGTTGCTGATGATGATGTTGCTGATGATGATGTTGTTGATGATGTTGCTGATGATGTTGCTGATGATGTTGCTGATGATGTTGCTGATGATGTTGATGATGATGTTGATGATGATGTTGATGATGATGTTGATGATGATGTTGATGATGATGTTGCTGAATTATGTTGCTGATGATGTTACTGATGATGTTGCTGATGATGTTGCTGATGATGTTGCTGGTGATGTTGCTGATGATGTTGCTGATGATGTTGCTGATGATGACGTGAGACGGTGTGGTATGCCCGGTGGCGGTGTTGTATGCCCGGAGGCGGTGTTGTATGCCCGGAGGCGGTGTGGTATGCCCGGAGGCGGTGTTGTATGCCCGGAGGCGGTGTTGTATGCCCGGAGGCGGTGTGGTATGCCCGGAGGCGGTGTTGTATGCCCGGAGGCGGTGTTGTATGCCCTGAGGCGGTCTGGTATGCCCGGAGGCGGTGTAGTATGCCCGGAGGCGGTGTTGTATGCCCGGAGGCGGTGTGGTATGCCCGGAGGCGGTGCAGTATGCCCGGAGGCGGTGTTGTATGCCCGGAGGGGGTGTTGTATGCCCGGAGGCGGTGTAGTATGCCCGGAGGCGGTGTTGTATGCCCGGAGGCGGTGTGGTATGCCCGGAAGCGGTGTAGTATGCCCGGAGGCGGTGTTGTATGCCCGGAGGCGGTGTGGTATGCCCGGAGGCGGTACAACACCGCCTCCGGGCATGATGATGATAATGATGATGATGATGATGATGATGATGATGATGATGATGATGATGATGATGATGATGATGATGATGATGATGATGATGATGATGATGATGATGATGATGATGATGATGATGATGATGATGATGATGATGATGATGATGATGTTGCTGATGATGATGTTGCTGATGATGATGTTGCTGATGATGATGTTGTTGATGATGTTGCTGATGATGTTGCTGATGATGTTGCTGATGATGTTGATGATGATGTTGATGATGATGTTGATGATGATGTTGATGATGATGTTGATGATGATGTTGCTGATGATGTTGCTGATGATGTTGCTGATGATGTTGCTGATGATGTTGCTGATGATGTTGCTGGTGATGTTGCTGATGATGTTGCTGATGATGTTGCTGATGATGATGTTGCTGATGATGACGTGAGACGGTGTGGTATGCCCGGAGGCGGTGTTGTATGCCCGGAGGCGGTGTTGTATGCCCGGAGGCGGTGTGGTATGCCCGGAGGCGGTTTTGTATGCCCGGAGGCGGTGTTGTATGCCCGGAGGCGGTGTGGTATGCCAGGAGGCGGTGTTGTATGCCCGGAGGCGGTGTTGTATGCCCTGAGGCGGTCTGGTATGCCCGGAGGCGGTGTAGTATGCCCGGAGGCGGTGTTGTATGCCCGGAGGCGGTGTGGTATGCCCGGAGGCGGTGCAGTATGCCCGGAGGCGGTGTTTGTATGCCCGGAGGCGGTGTGGTATGCCCGGAGGCGGTGTAGTATGCCCGGAGGCGGTGTTGTATGCCTGGAGGCGGTGTGGTATGCCCGGAGGCGGTGTAGTATGCCCGGAGGCGGTGTTGTATGCCCGGAGGCGGTGTGGTATGCCCGGAGGCGGTACAACACCGCCTCCGGGCATGATGATGATAATGATGATGATGATGATGATGATGATGATGATGATGATGATGATGATGATGATGATGATGATGATGATGATGATGATGATGATGATGATGATGATGATGATGATGATGATGATGATGATGATGATGATGATGATGATGATGATGATGATGATGATGATGATGATGATGATGATGTTGCTGATGATGATGTTGCTGATAATGATGTTGCTGATGATGATGTTGTTGATGATGTTGCTGATGATGTTGCTGATGATGTTGCTGATGATGTTGCTGATGATGTTGATGATGATGTTGATGATGATGTTGATGATGATGTTGATGATGATGTTGATGATGATGTTGATGATGATGTTGATGATGATGTTGATGATGATGTTGATGTTGATGATGATGTTAATGATGATGTTGATGATGATGTTATGATGTTGATGATGATGTTGCTGATGATGTTGCTGATGATGTTGCTGATGATGTTGCTGGTGATGTTGCTGATGATGTTGCTGATGATGTTGCTGATGATGTTGCTGATGATGACGTGAGACGGTGTGGTATGCCCGTTTGCGGTGTTGTATGCCCGGAGGCGGTGTTGTATGCCCGGAGGCGGGTGTGGTATGCCCGGAGGCGGTGTTGTATGCCCGGAGGCGGTGTTGTATGCCCGGAGGCGGTGTAGTATGCCCGGAGGCGGTGTAGTATGCCCGGAGGCGGTGTTGTATGCCCGGAGGCGGTGTGGTATGCCCGGAGGCGGTGTAGTATGCCCGGAGGCGGTGTTGTATGCCCGGAGGCGGTGTGGTATGCCCGGAGGCGGTACAACACCGCCTCCGGGCATGATGATGATAATGATGATGATGATGATGATGATGATGATGATGATGATGATGATGATGATGATGATGATGATGATGATGATGATGATGATGATGATGATGATGATGATGATGATGATGATGATGATGATGATGATGATGATGATGATGATGATGATGATGATGATGATGATGATGATGATGATGATGATGATGAATATGATGATGATGATGATGATGATGATGATGATGATGATGATGATGATGATGTTGCTGATGATGATGTTGCTGATGATGATGTTGCTGATGATGATGTTGTTGATGATGTTGCTGATGATGTTGCTGATGATGTTGCTGATGATGTTGCTGATGATGTTGATGATGATGTTGATGATGATGTTGATGATGATGTTGCTGATGATGTTGATGATGATGTTGCTGATGATGTTGCTGATGATGTTGCTGATGATGTTGCTGATGATGTTGCTGATGATGTTGCTGGTGATGTTGCTGATGATGTTGCTGATGATGTTGCTGATGATGACGTGAGACGGTGTGGTATGCCCGGAGGCGGTGTGTTGTATGCCCGGAGGCGGTGTTTGTATGCCCGGAGGCGGTGTGGTATGCCCGGAGGCGGTGTTGTATGCCCGGAGGCGGTGTTGTATGCCCGGAGGCGGTGTGGTATGCCCGGAGGCGGTGTTGTATGCCCGGAGGCGGTGTTGTATGCCCTGAGGCGGTCTGGTATGCCCGGAGGCGGTGTAGTATGCCCGGAGGCGGTGTTGTATGCCCGGAGGCGGTGTGGTATGCCCGGAGGCGGTGCAGTATGCCCGGAGGCGGTGTTGTATGCCCGGAGGCGGTGTGGTATGCCCGGAGGCGGTGTAGTATGCCCGGAGGCGGTGTTGTATGCCCGGAGGCGGTGTGGTATGCCCGGAGGCGGTGTAGTATGCCCGGAGGCGGTGTTGTATGCCCGGAGGCGGTGTGGTATGCCCGGAGGCGGTACAACACCGCCTCCGGGCATGATGATGATAATGATGATGATGATGATGATGATGATGATGATGATGATGATGATGATGATGATGATGATGATGATGATGATGATGATGATGATGATGATGATGATGATGATGATGATGATGATGATGATGATGATGATGATGATGATGATGATGATGATGATGATGATGATGATGATGATGATGATGATGATGATGATGATGATGATGATGATGATGATGATGATGATGATGATGATGATGATGATGATGTTGCTGATGATGATGTTGCTGATGATGATGTTGCTGATGATGATGTTGTTGATGATGTTGCTGATGATGTTGCTGATGATGTTGCTGATGATGTTGCTGATGATGTTGATGATGATGTTGATGATGATGTTGATGATGATGTTGATGATGATGTTGATGATGATGTTGCTGATGATGTTGCTGATGATGTTACTGATGATGTTGCTGATGATGTTGCTGATGATGTTGCTGGTGATGTTGCTGATGATGTTGCTGATGATGTTGCTGATGATGACGTGAGACGGTGTGGTATGCCCGGAG
Organism: Chirona hameri; assembly: GCA_036785665.1. Lineage (NCBI taxonomy): Eukaryota > Metazoa > Arthropoda > Thecostraca > Balanomorpha > Balanidae > Chirona > Chirona hameri. Next base: position 81,114 of record JAXIVJ010002852.1, read on the forward strand.
GCGGTGTTGTATGCCCGGAGGCGGTGTTGTATGCCCGGAGGCGGTGTGGTATGCCCGGAGGCGGTGTTGTATGCCCGGAGGCGGTGTTGTATGCCCGGAGGCGGTGTGGTATGCCCGGAGGCGGTGTTGTATGCCCGGAGGCGGTGTTGTATGCCCTGAGGCGGTCTGGTATGCCCGGAGGCGGTGTAGTATGCCCGGAGGCGGTGTTGTATGCCCGGAGGCGGTGTGGTATGCCCGGAGGCGGTGCAGTATGCCCGGAGGCGGTGTTGTATGCCCGGAGGGGGTGTTGTATGCCCGGAGGCGGTGTAGTATGCCCGGAGGCGGTGTTGTATGCCCGGAGGCGGTGTGGTATGCCCGGAAGCGGTGTAGTATGCCCGGAGGCGGTGTTGTATGCCCGGAGGCGGTGTGGTATGCCCGGAGGCGGTACAACACCGCCTCCGGGCATGATGATGATAATGATGATGATGATGATGATGATGATGATGATGATGATGATGACGATGATGATGATGATGATGATGATGATGATGATGATGATGATGATGATGATGATGATGATGATGATGATGATGATGATGATGATGATGATGATGATGATGTTGCTGATGATGATGTTGCTGATGATGATGTTGCTGATGATGATGTTGTTGATGATGTTGCTGATGATGTTGCTGATGATGTTGCTGATGATGTTGCTGATGATGTTGATGATGATGTTGATGATGATGTTGATGATGATGTTGATGATGATGTTGATGATGATGTTGCTGATGATGTTGCTGATGATGTTGCTGATGATGTTGCTGATGATGTTGCTGATGATGTTGCTGGTGATGTTGCTGATGATGTTGCTTATGATGTTGCTGATGATGACGTGAGACGGTGTGGTATGCCCGTAGGCGGTGTTATATGCCCGGAGGCGGTGTTGTATGCCCGGAGGCGGTGTGGTATGCCCGGAGGCGGTTTTGTATGCCCGGAGGCGGTGTTGTATGCCCGGAGGCGGTGTGGTATGCCCGGAGGCGGTGTTGTATGCCCGGAGGCGGTGTTGTATGCCCTGAGGCGGTCTGGTATGCCCGGAGGCGGTGTAGTATGCCCGGAGGCGGTGTTGTATGCCCGGAGGCGGTGTGGTATGCCCGGAGGCGGTGCAGTATGCCCGGAGGCGGTGTTGTATGCCCGGAGGCGGTGTGGTATGCCCGGAGGCGGTGTAGTATGCCCGGAGGCGGTGTTGTATGCCTGGAGGTGGTGTGGTATGCCCGGAGGCGGTGTAGTATGCCCGGAGGCGGTGTTGTATGCCCGGAGGCGGTGTGGTATGCCCGGAGGCGGTACAACACCGCCTCCGGGCATGATGATGATAATGATGATGATGATGATGATGATGATGACGATGATGATGATGATGATGATGATGATGATGATGATGATGATGATGATGATGATGATGATGATGATGATGATGATGATGATGATGATGATGATGATGATGATGATGATGATGATGATGATGATGATGATGATGATGATGATGATGATGATGTTGCTGATGATGATGTTGCTGATGATGATGTTGCTGATGATGATGTTGTTGATGATGTTGCTGATGATGTTGCTGATGATGTTGCTGATGATGTTGCTGATGATGTTGATGATGATGTTGATGATGATGTTGATGATGATGTTGATGATGATGTTGATGATGATGTTGATGAAGATGTTGATGATGATGTTGATGATGATGTTGATGTTGATGATGATGTTAATGATGATGTTGATGATGATGTTGATGATGATGTTGCTGATGATGTTGCTGATGATGTTGCTGATGATGTTGCTGGTGATGTTGCTGATGATGTTGCTGATGATGTTGCTGATGATGTTGCTGATGATGACGTGAGACGGTGTGGTATGCCCGTTTGCGGTGTTGTATGCCCGGAGGCGGTGTTGTATGCCCGGAGGCGGTGTGGTATGCCCGGAGGCGGTGTTGTATGCCCGGAGGCGGTGTTGTATGCCCGGAGGCGGTGTAGTATGCCCGGAGGCGGTGTAGTATGCCCGGAGGCGGTGTTGTATGCCCGGAGGCGGTGTGGTATGCCCGGAGGCGGTGTAGTATGCCCGGAGGCGGTGTTGTATGCCCGGAGGCGGTGTGGTATGCCCGGAGGCGGTACAACACCGCCTCCGGGCATGATGATGATAATGATGATGATGATGATGATGATGATGATGATGATGATGATGATGATGATGATGATGATGATGATGATGATGATGATGATGATGATGATGATGATGATGATGATGATGATGATGATGATGATGATGATGATGATGATGATGATGATGATGATGATGATGATGATGATGATGATGATGATGATGATGATGATGATGATGATGATGATGATGATGATGATGATGTTGCTGATGATGATGTTGCTGATGATGATGTTGCTGATGATGATGTTGTTGATGATGTTGCTGATGATGTTGCTGATGATGTTGCTGATGATGTTGCTGATGATGTTGATGATGATGTTGATGATGATGTTGATGATGATGTTGATGATGATGTTGCTGATGATGTTGCTGATGATGTTGCTGATGATGTTGCTGATGATGTTGCTGATGATGTTGCTGGTGATGTTGCTGATGATGTTGCTGATGATGTTGCTGATGATGACGTGAGACGGTGTGGTATGCCCGGAGGCGGTGTTGTATGCCCGGAGGCGGTGTTGTATGCCCGGAGGCGGTGTTGTATGCCCGGAGGCGGTGTGGTATGCCCGGAGGCGGTGTTGTATGCCCGGAGGCGGTGTTGTATGCCCTGAGGCGGTCTGGTATGCCCGGAGGCGGTGTAGTATGCCCGGAGGCGGTGTTGTATGCCCGGAGGCGGTGTGGTATGCCCGGAGGCGGTGCAGTATGCCCGGAGGCGGTGTTGTATGCCCGGAGGCGGTGTGGTATGCCCGGAGGCGGTGTAGTATGCCCGGAGGCGGTGTTGTATGCCCGGAGGCGGTGTGGTATGCCCGGAGGCGGTGTAGTATGCCCGGAGGCGGTGTTGTATGCCCGGAGGCGGTGTGGTATGCCCGGAGGCGGTACAACACCGCCTCCGGGCATGATGATGATAATGATGATGATGATGATGATGATGATGATGATGATGATGATGATGATGATGATGATGATGATGATGATGATGATGATGATGATGATGATGATGATGATGATGATGATGATGTTGCTGATGATGATGTTGCTGATGATGATGTTGCTGATGATGATGTTGTTGATGATGTTGCTGATAATGTTGCTGATGATGTTGCTGATGATGTTGCTGATGATGTTGATGATGATGTTGATGATGATGTTGATGATGATGTTGATGATGATGTTGATGATGATGTTGCTGATGATGTTGCTGATGATGTTGCTGATGATGTTGCTGATGATGTTGCTGATGATGTTGCTGGTGATGTTGCTGATGATGTTGCTGATGATGTTGCTGATGATGACGTGAGACGGTGTGGTATGCCCGGAGGCGGTGTTGTATGCCCGGAGGCGGTGTTGTATGCCCGGAGGCGGTGTGGTATGCCCGGAGGCGGTGTTGTATGCCCGGAGGCGGTGTTGTATGCCCGGAGGCGGTGTGGTATGCCCGGAGGCGGTGTTGTATGCCCGGAGGCGGTGTTGTATGCCCTGAGGCGGTCTGGTATGCCCGGAGGCGGTGTAGTATGCCCGGAGGCGGTGTTGTATGCCCGGAGGCGGTGTGGTATGCCCGGAGGCGGTGCAGTATGCCCGGAGGCGGTGTTGTATGCCCGGAGGCGGTGTGGTATGCCCGGAGGCGGTGTAGTATGCCCGGAGGCGGTGTTGTATGCCCGGAGGCGGTGTGGTATGCCCGGAGGCGGTGTAGTATGCCCGGAGGCGGTGTTGTATGCCCGGAGGCGGTGTGGTATGCCCGGAGGCGGTACAACACCGCCTCCGGGCATGATGATGATGATGATGATGATGATGATGATGATGATGATGATGATGATGATGATGATGATGATGATGATGATGATGATGATGATGATGATGATGATGATGATGAGATGATGATGATGATGATGATGATGATGATGATGATGATGATGATGATGATGATGATGATGATGATGATGATGATGATGATGATGATGATGATGATGATGATGATGATGATGATGATGATGATGATGATGATGATGATGATGATGATGATGCTGATGATGATGTTGCTGATGATGATGTTGCTGATGATGATGTTGTTGATGATGTTGCTGATGATGTTGCTGATGATGTTGCTGATGATGTTGCTGATGATGTTGATGATGATGTTGATGATGATGTTGATGATGATGTTGATGATGATGTTGATGATGATGTTGCTGAATTATGTTGCTGATGATGTTACTGATGATGTTGCTGATGATGTTGCTGATGATGTTGCTGGTGATGTTGCTGATGATGTTGCTGATGATGTTGCTGATGATGACGTGAGACGGTGTGGTATGCCCGGTGGCGGTGTTGTATGCCCGGAGGCGGTGTTGTATGCCCGGAGGCGGTGTGGTATGCCCGGAGGCGGTGTTGTATGCCCGGAGGCGGTGTTGTATGCCCGGAGGCGGTGTGGTATGCCCGGAGGCGGTGTTGTATGCCCGGAGGCGGTGTTGTATGCCCTGAGGCGGTCTGGTATGCCCGGAGGCGGTGTAGTATGCCCGGAGGCGGTGTTGTATGCCCGGAGGCGGTGTGGTATGCCCGGAGGCGGTGCAGTATGCCCGGAGGCGGTGTTGTATGCCCGGAGGGGGTGTTGTATGCCCGGAGGCGGTGTAGTATGCCCGGAGGCGGTGTTGTATGCCCGGAGGCGGTGTGGTATGCCCGGAAGCGGTGTATTATGCCCGGAGGCGGTGTTGTATGCCCGGAGGCGGTGTGGTATGCCCGGAGGCGGTACAACACCGCCTCCGGGCATGATGATGATAATGATGATGATGATGATGATGATGATGATGATGATGATGATGATGATGATGATGATGATGATGATGATGATGATGATGATGATGATGATGATGATGATGATGATGATGATGATGATGATGATGATGATGATGATGATGTTGCTGATGATGATGTTGCTGATGATGATGTTGCTGATGATGATGTTGTTGATGATGTTGCTGATGATGTTGCTGATGATGTTGCTGATGATGTTGATGATGATGTTGATGATGATGTTGATGATGATGTTGATGATGATGTTGATGATGATGTTGCTGATGATGTTGCTGATGATGTTGCTGATGATGTTGCTGATGATGTTGCTGATGATGTTGCTGGTGATGTTGCTGATGATGTTGCTGATGATGTTGCTGATGATGACGTGAGACGGTGTGGTATGCCCGGAGGCGGTGTTGTATGCCCGGAGGCGGTGTTGTATGCCCGGAGGCGGTGTGGTATGCCCGGAGGCGGTTTTGTATGCCCGGAGGCGGTGTTGTATGCCCGGAGGCGGTGTGGTATGCCAGGAGGCGGTGTTGTATGCCCGGAGGCGGTGTTGTATGCCCTGAGGCGGTCTGGTATGCCCGGAGGCGGTGTAGTATGCCCGGAGGCGGTGTTGTATGCCCGGAGGCGGTGTGGTATGCCCGGAGGCGGTGCAGTATGCCCGGAGGCGGTGTTGTATGCCCGGAGGCGGTGTGGTATGCCCGGAGGCGGTGTAGTATGCCCGGAGGCGGTGTTGTATGCCTGGAGGCGGTGTGGTATGCCCGGAGGCGGTGTAGTATGCCCGGAGGCGGTGTTGTATGCCCGGAGGCGGTGTGGTATGCCCGGAGGCGGTACAACACCGCCTCCGGGCATGATGATGATAATGATGATGATGATGATGATGATGATGATGATGATGATGATGATGATGATGATGATGATGATGATGATGATGATGATGATGATGATGATGATGATGATGATGATGATGATGATGATGATGATGATGATGATGATGATGATGATGATGATGATGATGATGATGATGATGATGATGATGTTGCTGATGATGATGTTGCTGATGATGATGTTGCTGATGATGATGTTGTTGATGATGTTGCTGATGATGTTGCTGATGATGTTGCTGATGATGTTGCTGATGATGTTGATGATGATGTTGATGATGATGTTGATGATGATGTTGATGATGATGTTGATGATGATGTTGATGATGATGTTGATGATGATGTTGATGATGATGTTGATGTTGATGATGATGTTAATGATGATGTTGATGATGATGTTGATGATGATGTTGCTGATGATGTTGCTGATGATGTTGCTGATGATGTTGCTGGTGATGTTGCTGATGATGTTGCTGATGATGTTGCTGATGATGTTGCTGATGATGACGTGAGACGGTGTGGTATGCCCGTTTGCGGTGTTGTATGCCCGGAGGCGGTGTTGTATGCCCGGAGGCGGTGTGGTATGCCGGAGGCGGTGTTGTATGCCCGGAGGCGGTGTTGTATGCCCGAGGCGGTGTAGTATGCCCGGAGGCGGTGTAGTATGCCCGGAGGCGGTGTTGTATGCCCGAAGGCGGTGTGGTATGCCCGGAGGCGGTGTAGTATGCCCGGAGGCGGTGTTGTATGCCCGGAGGCGGTGTGGTATGCCCGGAGGCGGTACAACACCGCCTCCGGGCATGATGATGATAATGATGATGATGATGATGATGATGATGATGATGATGATGATGATGATGATGATGATGATGATGATGATGATGATGATGATGATGATGATGATGATGATGATGATGATGATGATGATGATGATGATGATGATGATGATGATGATGATGATGATGATGATGATGATGATGATGATGATGATGATGATGATGATGATGATGATGATGATGATGATGATGATGATGATGATGATGATGATGATGATGTTGCTGATGATGATGTTGCTGATGATGATGTTGCTGATGATGATGTTGTTGATGATGTTGCTGATGATGTTGCTGATGATGTTGCTGATGATGTTTCTGATGATGTTGATGATGATGTTGATGATGATGTTTATGATGATGTTGATGATGATGTTGATGATGATGTTGCTGATAATGTTGCTGATGATGTTGCTGATGATGTTGCTGATGATGTTGCTGATGATGTTGCTGGTGATGTTGCTGATGATGTTGCTGATGATGTTGCTGATGATGACGTGAGACGGTGTGGTATGCCCGGAGGCGGTGTTGTATGCCCGGAGGCGGTGTTGTATGCCCGGAGGCGGTGTGGTATGCCCGGAGGCGGTGTTGTATGCCCGGAGGCGGTGTTGTATGCCCTGAGGCGGTCTGGTATGCCCGGAGGCGGTGTAGTATGCCCGGAGGCGGTGTTGTATGCCCGGAGGCGGTGTGGTATGCCCGGAGGCGGTGCAGTATGCCCGGAGGCGGTGTTGTATGCCCGGAGGCGTTGTGGTATGCCCGGAGGCGGTACAACACCGCCTCCGGGCATGATGATGATGATGATGATGATGATGATGATGATGATGATGATGATGATGATGATGATGATGATGATGATGATGATGATGATGATGATGATGATGATGATGATGATGATGATGATGATGATGATGATGATGATGATGATGATGATGATGATGATGATGATGATGATGATGATGATGATGATGATGATGATGATGATGATGATGATGATGATGATGATGATGATGATGATGATGATGATGATGATGTTGCTGATGATGATGTTGCTGATGATGATGTTGCTGATGATGATGTTGTTGATGATGTTGCTGATGATGTTGCTGATGATGTTGCTGATGATGTTGCTGATGATGTTGATGATGATGTTGATGATGATGTTGATGATGATGTTGATGATGATGTTGATGATGATGTTGCTGATGATGTTGCTGATGATGTTGCTGATGATATTGCTGATGATGTTGCTGATGATGTTGCTGGTGATGTTGCTGATGATGTTGCTGATGATGTTGCTGATGATGACGTGAGACGGGTGTGGTATGCCCGGAGGCGGTGTTGTATGCCCGGAGGCGGTGTTGTATGCCCGGAGGCGGTGTGGTATGCCCGGAGGCGGTGTTGTATGCCCGGAGGCGGTGTTGTATGCCCGGAGGCGGTGTGGTATGCCCGGAGGCGGTGTTGTATGCCCGGAGGCGGTGTTGTATGCCCGGAGGCGGTGTGGTATGCCCGGAGGCGGTGTTGTATGCCCGGAGGCGGTGTTGTATGCCCGGAGGCGGTGTGGTATGCCCGGAGGCGGTGTTGTATGCCCGGAGGCGGTGTTGTATGCCCTGAGGCGGTCTGGTATGCCCGGAGGCGGTGTAGTATGCCCGGAGGCGGTGTTGTATGCCCGGAGGCGGTGTGGTATGCCCGGAGGCGGTGCAGTATGCCCGGAGGCGGTGTTGTATGCCCGCAGGCGGTGTGGTATGCCCGGAGGCGGTGTAGTATGCCGGAGGCGGTGTTGTATGCCCGGAGGCGGTGTGGTATGCCCGGAGGCGGTGTAGTATGCCCGGAGGCGGTGTTGTATGCCCGGAGGCGGTGTGGTATGCCCGGAGGCGGTACAACACCGCCTCCGGGCATGATGATGATAATGATGATGATGATGATGATGATGATGATGATGATGATGATGATGATGATGATGATGATGATGATGATGATGATGATGATGATGATGATGATGATGATGATGATGATGATGATGATGATGATGATGATGATGATGATGATGATGATGATGATGATGATGATGATGATGATGATGATGATGATGATGATGATGATGATGATGATGATGATGATGATGATGTTGCTGATGATGATGTTGCTGATGATGATGTTGCTGATGATGATGTTGTTGATGATGTTGCTGATGATGTTGCTGATGATGTTGTTGATGATGTTGCTGATGATGTTGCTGATGATGTTGCTGATGATGTTGCTGATGATGTTGATGATGATGTTGATGATGATGTTGATGATGATGTTGATGATAATGTTGATGATGATGTTGCTGATGATGTTGCTGATGATGTTGCTGATGATGTTGCTGATGATGTTGCTGGTGATGTTGCTGATGATGTTGCTGATGATGTTGCTGATGATGACGTGAGACGGTGTGGTATGCCCGGAGGCGGTGTTGTATGCCCGGAGGCGGTGTTGTATGCCCGGAGGCGGTGTGGTATGCCCGGAGGCGGTGTTGTATGCCCGGAGGCGGTGTTGTATGCCCGGAGGCGGTGTGGTATGCCCGGAGGCGGTGTTGTATGCCCGGAGGCGGTGTTGTATGCCCTGAGGCGGTCTGGTATGCCGGAGGCGGTGTAGTATGCCCGGAGGCGGTGTTGTATGCCCGGAGGCGGTGTGGTATGCCCGGAGGCGGTGCAGTATGCCCGGAGGCGGTGTTGTATGCCCGGAGGCGGTGTGGTATGCCCGGAGGCGGTGTAGTATGCCCGGAGGCGGTGTTGTATGCCCGGAGGCGGTGTTGTATGCCCGCAGGCGGTGTAGTATGCCCGGAGGCGGTGTTGTATGCCCGGAGGCGGTGTGGTATGCCCGAAGCGGTGTAGTATGCCCGGAGGCGGTGTTGTATGCCCGGAGGCGGTGTGGTATGCCCGAGGCGGTACAACACCGCCTCCAGGCATGATGATGATAATGATGATGATGATGATGATGATGATGATGATGATGATGATGATGATGATGATGATGATGATGATGATGATGATGATGATGATGATGATGATGATGATGATGATGATGATGATGATGATGATGATGATGATGATGATGATGATGATGATGATGATGATGATGATGATGTTGCTGATGATGATGTTGCTGATGATGATGTTGCTGATGATGATGTTGTTGATGATGTTGCTGATGATGTTGCTGATGATGTTGCTGATGATGTTGCTGATGATGTTGATGATGATGTTGATGATGATGTTGATGATGATGTTGATGATGATGTTGATGATGATGTTGCTGATGATGTTGCTGATGATGTTGCTGATGATGTTGCTGATGATGTTGCTGATGATGTTGCTGGTGATGTTGCTGATGATGTTGCTGATGATGTTGCTGATGATGACGTGAGACGGTGTGGTATGCCCGGAGGCGGTGTTGTATGCCCGGAGGCGGTGTTGTATGCCCGGAGGCGGTGTGGTATGCCCGGAGGCGGTGTTGTATGCCCGGAGGCGGTGTTGTATGCCCGGAGGCGGTGTGGTATGCCCGGAGGCGGTGTTGTATGCCCGGAGGCGGTGTTGTATGCCCTGAGGCGGTCTGGTATGCCCGGAGGCGGTGTAGTATGCCCGGAGGCGGTGTTGTATGCCCGGAGGCGGTGTGGTATGCCCGGAGGCGGTGCAGTATGCCCGGAGGCGGTGTTGTATGCCCGGAGGCGGTGTGGTATGCCCGGAGGCGGTGTAGTATGCCCGGAGGCGGTGTTGTATGCCCGGAGGCGGTGTGGTATGCCCGGAGGCGGTGAAGTATGCCCGGAGGCGGTGTTGTATGCCCGGAGGCGGTGTGGTATGCCCGGAGGCGGTACAACACCGCCTCCGGGCATGATGATGATAATGATGATGATGATGATGATGATGATGATGATGATGATGATGATGATGATGATGATGATGATGATGATGATGATGATGATGATGATGATGATGATGATGATGATGATGATGATGATGATGATGATGATGATGATGATGATGATGATGATGATGATGATGATGATGATGATGATGATTATGATGATGATGATGATGATTATGATGATGTTGCTGATGATGATGTTGCTGATGATGATGTTGCTGATGATGATGTTGTTGATGATGTTGCTGATGATGTTGCTGACGATGTTGCTGATGATGTTGCTGATGATGTTGATGATGATGTTGATGATGATGTTGATGATGATGTTGATGATGATGTTGATGATGATGTTGCTGATGATGTTGCTGATGATGTTGCTGATGATGTTGCTGATGATGTTGCTGATGATGTTGCTGGTGATGTTGCTGATGATGTTGCTGATGATGTTGCTGATGATGACGTGAGACGGTGTGGTATGCCCGGAGGCGGTGTTGTATGCCCGGAGGCGGTGTTGTATGCCCGGAGGCGGTGTGGTATGCCCGGAGGCGGTGTTGTATGCCCGGAGGCGGTGTTGTATGCCCGGAGGCGGTGTGGTATGCCCGGAGGCGGTGTTGTATGCCCGGAGGCGGTGTTGTATGCCCTGAGGCGGTCTGGTATGCCCGGAGGCGGTGTAGTATGCCCGGAGGCGGTGTTGTATGCCCGGAGGCGGTGTGGTATGCCCGGAGGCGGTGCAGTATGCCCGGAGGCGGTGTTGTATGCCCGGAGGCGGTGTGGTATGCCCGGAGGCGGTGTAGTATGCCCGGAGGCGGTGTTGTATGCCCGGAGGCGGTGTGGTATGCCCGGAGGCGGTGTAGTATGCCCGGAGGCGGTGTTGTATGCCCGGAGGCGGTGTGGTATGCCCGGAGGCGGTACAACACCGCCTCCGGGCATGATGATGATAATGATGATGATGATGATGATGATGATGATGATGATGATGATGATGATGATGATGATGATGATGATGATGATGATGATGATGATGATGATGATGATGATGATGATGATGATGATGATGATGATGATGATGATGATGATGATGATGATGATGATGATGATGATGATGATGATGATGATGATGATGATGATGATGATGATGATGATGATGATGATGATGATGTTGCTGATGATGATGTTGCTGATGATGATGTTGCTGATGATGATGATGTTACTGATGATGTTGCTGATGATGTTGCTGATGATGTTGCTGATGATGTTGATGATGATGTTGATGATGATGTTGATGATGATGTTGATGATGATGTTGATGATGATGTTGATGATGATGTTGATGATGATGTTGATGATGATGTTGATGATGATGTTGATGTTGATGATGATGTTAATGATGATGTTGATGATGATGTTGATGATGATGTTGCTGATGATGTTGCTGATGATGTTGCTGATGATGTTGCTGGTGATGTTGCTGATGATGTTGCTGATGATGTTGCTGATGATGTTGCTGATGATGACGTGAGACGGTGTGGTATGCCCGTTTGCGGTGTTGTATGCCCGGAGGCGGTGTTGCATGCCCGGAGGCGGTGTGGTATGCCCGGAGGCGGTGTTGTATGCCCGGAGGCGGTGTTGTATGCCCGGAGGCGGTGTAGTATGCCCGGAGGCGGTGTAGTATGCCCGGAGGCGGTGTTGTATGCCCGGAGGCGGTGTGGTATGCCCGGAGGCGGTGTAGTATGCCCGGAGGCGGTGTTGTATGCCCGGAGGCGGTGTGGTATGCCCGGAGGCGGTACAACACCGCCTCCGGGCATGATGATGATAATGATGATGATGATGATGATGATGATGATGATGATGATGATGATGATGATGATGATGATGATGATGATGATGATGATGATGATGATGATGATGATGATGATGATGATGATGATGATGATGATGATGATGATGATGATGATGATGATGATGATGATGATGATGATGATGATGTTGCTGATGATGATGTTGCTGATGATGATGTTGCTGATGATGATGTTGTTGATGATGTTGCTGATGATGTTGCTGATGATGTTGCTGATGATGTTGCTGATGATGTTTTGCTGATGATGATGTTGTTGATGATGTTGCTGATGATGTTGCTGATGATGTTGCTGATGATGTTGCTGATGATGTTGATGATGATGTTGATGATGATGTTGATGATGATGTTGATGATGATGTTGATGATGATGTTGCTGATGATGTTTGCTGATGATGTTGGCTGATGATGTTGCTGATGATGTTGCTGATGATGTTGCTGGTGATGTTGCCTGATGATGTTGCTGATGATGTTGCTGATGATGGACGTGAGGACGGTGTGTGGTATGCCCGGAGGCGGTGTTGTTAATGCCCGGAGGCGGGTGTTGTATGCCCGGAGGCGGTTGTGGTATGCCCGGAGGGCGGTGTTGTTATGCCCGGAGGGCGGTGTTGTATGCCCGGAGGGCGGTTGTGGTATGCCCGGAGGCGGTGTTGTATTGCCCGGAGGCGGTGTTGTATGCCCGGAGGGCGGTGTGGTATGCCCCGGAGGGCGGTGTTGTATGCCCGGAGGCGGTGTTGTATGCCCCGGAGGCGGGTGTGGTATGCCCGGAGGCGGTGTTGTATGCCCCGGAGGCGGTGTTTGTATGCCCTGAGGGCGGTCTGGTTATGCCCGGAGGCGGTGTAGTATGGCCCGGAGGGCGGTGTTGTATGCCCGGAGGCGGTGTGGTATGCCCGGGGGCGGTGCAGTATGCCCGGAGGCGGTGTTGTATGCCCGGAGGCGGTGTGGTATGCCCGGAGGCGGTGTAGTATGCCCGGAGGCGGTGTTGTATGCCCGGGAGGCGGTGGTGTGGTATGGCCCGGAGGGCGGTGTAGTATGCCCGGAGGCGGTTGTTGTATGCCCGGAGGCGGTGTGGTATGCCCGGAGGCGGTACAACACCGCCTCCGGGCATGATGATGATAATGATGATGATGATTGATGATGATGATGATGATGATGATGGATGATGATGATGATGATGATGATGATGATGATGATGATTGATGATGATGATGATGATGATGATGATGATGATGATGATGATGATGATGATGATGATGATGATGATGATGATGATGATGATGATGATGATGATGATGATGATGATGATGATGATGATGATGATGATGATGATGATGATGATGATGATGATGTTGCTGATGATGATGTTGCTGATGATGATGTTGCTGATGATGATGTTGTTGATGATGTTGCTGATGATGTTGCTGATGATGTTGCTGATGATGTTGCTGATGATGTTGATGATTGATGATGTTGATGATGATGTTGATGATTGATGTTGATAATGATGTTGATGATGATGTTGCTGATGATATTGCTGATGATGTTTGCTGATGATGTTGCTGATGATGTTGCTGATGATGTTGCTGGTGATGTTTGCTGATGATGTTGCTGATGATGTTGCTGATGATGACGTGAGACGGTGTGGTATGCCCGGAGGCGGTGGTTGTATGCCCGGAGGCGGTGTTGTATGCCCGGAGGCGGTTGTGGTATGCCCGGAGGCGGTGTTGTATGCCCGGAGGCGGGTGTTGTATGCCCGGAGGCGGTGTAGTATGCCGGAGGCGGTGGTTGTATGCCCGGAGGCGGTTTGTGGTATGCCCGGAGGCGGTGTAGTATGCCCGGAGGCGGTGTTGTATGCCCGGAGGCGGTGTGGTATGCCCGGAGGCGGTACAACACCGGCCTCCGGGCATGATGATGATAATGATTGATGATGATGATGATGATGATGATGATGATGATGATGATGATGATGATGATGATGATGATGATGATGATGATGATGATGATGATGATGATGATGAATGATGATTGATGATGATGATGATGATGATGATGATGATGATGATGATGATGATGATGATGATGATGATGATGATGATGATGATGATGATGATGATGATGATGATGATGATGATCGATGATGATGATGATGATGATGATGATGATGTTGCTGATGATGATGTTGCTGATGATGATGTTGCTGATGATGATGTTGTTGATGATGTTGCTGATGATGTTGCTGATGATGTTGCTGATGATGTTTCTGATGATGTTGATGATGATGTTGATGATGATGTTTATGATGATGTTGATGATGATGTTGATGATGATGTTGCTGATAATGTTGCTGATGATGTTGCTGATGATGTTGCTGATGATGTTGCTGATGATGTTGCTGGTGATGTTGCTGATGATGTTGCTGATGGATGTTTGCTGATGATGACGTGAGACGGTGTGGTATGCCCGGAGGCGGTGTTGTATGCCCGGAGGCGGTGTTGTATGCCCGGAGGCGGTGTGGTATGCCCGGAGGGCGGTGTTGTATGCCCGGAGGCGGGTGTGGTATGCCCGGAGGCGGTGTAGTATTGCCCGGAGGCGGTGTTGTATGCCCGGAGGCGGTGTGGTATGCCCGGAGGCGGTGTAGTATGCCCCGGAGGCGGTGTTGTATGCCCGGAGGGCGGTTGTGGTATGCCCGGGAGGCGGTACAACACCGCCCCTCCGGGGCATGATGATGATAATGATGATGATGATCGATGTTGATGATGATGATGATGATGATGATGATGATGATGATGATGATGATGATGATGATGATGATGATGATGATGATGATGATGATGATGATGATGATGATGATGATGATGATGATGATGATGATGATGATGATGATGATGATGATGATGATGATGATGATGATGATTGATGATGATGATGATGATGATGATGATGATGATGATGATGATGATGATGATGATGATGTTGCTGATGATGATTGTTGCTGATGATGATGTTGCTGATGATGATGTTGTTGATGATGTTGCTGATGATGTTGCTGATGATGTTGTTGATGATGTTGCTGATGATGTTGCTGATGATGTTGCTGATGATGTTGCTGATGATGTTGATGATGATGTTGATGATGATGTTGATGATGATGTTGATGATAATGTTGATGATGATGTTTGCTGATGATGTTGCTGATGATGTTGCTGATGATGTTGCTGATGATGTTGCTGGTGATGTTGCTGATGATGTTGCTGATGATGGTTGCTGGATGATGACGTGAGACGGTGTGGTATGCCCGGAGGCGGTGTTGTTATGCCCGGAGGCGGTGTTGTATGCCCGGAGGCGGTGCTGTGGTATGCCCGGAGGCGGTGTTGTATGCCCGGAGGCGGTGTTGTATGCCCGGAGGCGGTGTGGTATGCCCGGAGGCGGTGTTGTATGCCCGGAGGCGGTGTTGTATGCCCTGAGGCGGTCTGGTATGCCCGGAGGCGGTGTTAGTATGCCCGGAGGCGGTGTTGTATGCCCGGAGGCGGTGTGGTAATGCCCGGAGGGCGGTGGCAGTAATGCCCGGAGGCGGTGTTGTATGCCCGGAGGCGGTGTGGTATGCCCGGGAGGCGGTGTGTAGTATGCCCGGAGGCGGTGTTGTATGCCCGGAGGCGGTGTTGTATTGCCCGCAGGCGGTGTAGTATGCCCGGAGGCGGTGTTGTATGCCCGGAGGCGGTGTGGTATGCCCGGAAGCGGTGTAGTATGCCCGGAGGCGGTGTTGTATGCCCGGAGGCGGTGTGGTATGCCCGGAGGCGGTACAACACCGCCTCCAGGCATGATGATGATAATGATGATGATGATGATGATGATGATGATGATGATGATGATGATGATGATGATGATGATGATGATGATGATGATGATGATGATGATGATGA
>JAXIVJ010002852.1:100000-102435 GCA_036785665.1 Chirona hameri
CCGGAGGCGGTGTAGTATGCCCGGAGGCGGTGTAGTATGCCCGGAGGCGGTGTTGTATGCCCGGAGGCGGTGTGGTATGCCCGGAGGCGGTGTAGTATGCCCGGAGGCGGTGTTGTATGCCCGGAGGCGGTGTGGTATGCCCGGAGGCGGTACAACACCGCCTCCGGGCATGATGATGATAATGATGATGATGATGATGATGATGATGATGATGATGATGATGATGATGATGATGATGATGATGATGATGATGATGATGATGATGATGATGATGATGATGATGATGATGATGATGATGATGATGATGATGATGATGATGATGATGATGATGATGATGATGATGATGATGATGATGATGATGTTGCTGATGATGATGTTGCTGATGATGATGTTGCTGATGATGATGTTGTTGATGATGTTGCTGATGATGTTGCTGATGATGTTGCTGATGATGTTGCTGATGATGTTGATGATGATGTTGATGATGATGTTGATGATGATGTTGATGATGATGTTGATGATGATGTTGCTGATGATGTTGCTGATGATGTTGCTGATGATGTTGCTGATGATGTTGCTGATGATGTTGCTGGTGATGTTGCTGATGATGTTGCTGATGATGTTGCTGATGATGACGTGAGACGGTGTGGTATGCCCGGAGGCGGTGTTGTATGCCCGGAGGCGGTGTTGTATGCCCGGAGGCGGTGTGGTATGCCCGGAGGCGGTGTTGTATGCCCGGAGGCGGTGTTGTATGCCCGGAGGCGGTGTGGTATGCCCGGAGGCGGTGTTGTATGCCCGGAGGCGGTGTTGTATGCCCGGAGGCGGTGTGGTATGCCCGGAGGCGGTGTTGTATGCCCGGAGGCGGTGTTGTATGCCCGGAGGCGGTGTGGTATGCCCGGAGGCGGTGTTGTATGCCCGGAGGCGGTGTTGTATGCCCTGAGGCGGTCTGGTATGCCCGGAGGCGGTGTAGTATGCCCGGAGGCGGTGTTGTATGCCCGGAGGCGGTGTGGTATGCCCGGAGGCGGTGCAGTATGCCCGGAGGCGGTGTTGTATGCCCGGAGGCGGTGTGGTATGCCCGGAGGCGGTGTAGTATGCCCGGAGGCGGTGTTGTATGCCCGGAGGCGGTGTGGTATGCCCGGAGGCGGTGTAGTATGCCCGGAGGCGGTGTTGTATGCCCGGAGGCGGTGTGGTATGCCCGGAGGCGGTACAACACCGCCTCCGGGCATGATGATGATATATGATGATGATGATGATGATGATGATGATGATGATGATGATGATGATGATGATGATGATGATGATGATGATGATGATGATGATGATGATGATGATGATGATGATGATGATGATGATGATGATGATGATGATGATGATGATGATGATGATGATGATGATGATGATGATGATGATGATGATGATGATGATGATGATGATGATGATGATGATGATGTTGCTGATGATGATGTTGCTGATGATGATGTTGCTGATGATGATGTTGTTGATGATGTTGCTGATGATGTTGCTGATGATGTTGCTGATGATGTTGCTGATGATGTTGATGATGATGTTGATGATGATGTTGATGATGATGTTGATAATGATGTTGATGATGATGTTGCTGATGATATTGCTGATGATGTTGCTGATGATGTTGCTGATGATGTTGCTGATGATGTTGCTGGTGATGTTGCTGATGATGTTGCTGATGATGTTGCTGATGATGACGTGAGACGGTGTGGTATGCCCGGAGGCGGTGTTGTATGCCCGGAGGCGGTGTTGTATGCCCGGAGGCGGTGTGGTATGCCCGGAGGCGGTGTTGTATGCCCGGAGGCGGTGTTGTATGCCCGGAGGCGGTGTGGTATGCCCGGAGGCGGTGTTGTATGCCCGGAGGCGGTGTTGTATGCCCTAAGGCAGTCTGGTATGCCCGGAGGCGGTGTAGTATGCCCGGAGGCGGTGTTGTATGCCCGGAGGCGGTGTGGTATGCCCGGAGGCGGTGCAGTATGCCCGGAGGCGGTGTTGTATGCCCGGAGGCGGTGTGGTATGCCCGGAGGCGGTGTAGTATGCCCGGAGGCGGTGTTGTATGCCCGGAGGCGGTGTGGTATGCCCGGAGGCGGTGTAGTATGCCCGGAGGCGGTGTTGTATGCCCGGAGGCGGTGTGGTATGCCCGGAGGCGGTACAACACCGCCTCCGGGCATGATGATGATAATGATGATGATGATGATGATTGATGATGATGATGATGATGATGATGATGATGATGATGATGATGATGATGATGATGATGATGATGATGATGATGATGATGATGATGATGATGATGATGATGATGATGATGATGATGATGAGATGATGATGATGATGATGATGATGTTGCTAATGATGATGTTGCTGATGATGATGTTGCTGATGATGATGTTGTTGATGATGTTGCTGAT
>JAXIVJ010002853.1:0-62500 GCA_036785665.1 Chirona hameri
ACACGCACACACTCACACACGGCACACACGCACACACTCACACACTCACACACTCACACACTCACACACTCACACACTCACCGACACTCCTCACACCCTCACACAGCTCACACCCTCACACCCGCACACCCTCACCTCACACCCTCACTCACATCACACACGCACACCTCACACACTCACACACTCACACACTCACACCACTCACACACGCACACACTCACACATACAGCTCACACACACACACTCACACTCACACACGCACACACTCACACTCTCACTACACTCACACTCTCACACACGCACACACTCACACACACTCACACACTCACACACTCACACACTCACACACTCACACACTCACACACTCACACACTCACACACTCACACACTCACACACTCACACACTCACACTACTCACACCACTCACACACTCACACACTCACACACTCACACACTCACACACACACACACACTCACACACTCACACACTCACACACTCACACACTCACACACTCACACACTCACACACTCACACACACTCACACTCACACACTCACACACTCACACACTCACACTCACTCACACACTCACACACGTCACACACTCACACACTCACACACTCACACACTCACTCACTCACACACGTCACCACACTCACACACTCACACACTCACACACTCACACACTCACACACTCACGACACTCACACACTCACTACTCACCACTCACACACTCACACACTCTCACACTCACACACTCACACACTCACACACGCACACACTCACACACTCACACACTCACACACTCACACACTCACTCACACACTCACACTCACACCTTCACACACACACACACCACACTCACACACGCACACACGCACACACTCACACACTCACACACACACACACGTCACACACTCACACACTCACTCACTCACACACTCACACACTCACTCACACACTCACGACACTCACCACACACTCACACACTCACACACTCACTCGACACACTCACACACTCACACACTCACACACTCACGGACACACACTCACACTCACACACTCACACACTCACACACTCACACACTCACACACTCACACACTCACTACACTCACACACTCACACACTACACACTCACACACTCACACACTCACACACTCACACTCACACACTCACACACTCACACACTCACACACTCACACACTCACACACACACACTCACACACTCACACACGCACACACTCACACACACTCACACACTCACACACTCACACACTCACACACCACTCACACCACTCACACGACACACAACACACACTCACACTCACACACTCACACACTCACACACTCACACACTCACACACTCACACACTCACACACTCACACACTCACAACCACACACTCACACACACTACACACACACTCACACACTCCGACACTCACACACTCACACACTCACACACTCACACACACACACTCACACACTCACACACTCACACACTCACACACTCACACACTCACACACTCTCACACTCGACACAATCACACACTCACTACACTCACACTCTCACACACTCACTCTCATCACACTACACTCACACACACTCACACACTTCACACACGTCACACACTCACACACTCACACACTACACACTCACACACTCACACACTCGTCACTCTCAAACATCTACACTCCACACTCACACAATCACACACTCAACACTCACACTCACGACACTCACACACTCACACACCTCACACACTCACACACTCACACACACACACTCACACACTCACACTCACACACGTCACACTCACACTCACTCACACACACACTCACACACTCTCACACACTCACACACTCACACACTCACACACTCACACACTTCACACACGACTCACACACTCACACACTCACGACACTCACACACGACACACTCACACTCTCACACCACACTCACACCACACACTCACACACTCACACACTCACACACGTCACACACTCACACACTCACACACTCACACACACTCTCACACACTCACACACACACACACACACCACACACCCAGCACTCCCACCCCCCACCCCACCCCCACTCCCACCCCCACTCCACGTCACTCCCACGCCCACTCCCACTCCACGTCCCACTCCACTCCCACTCCCAACTCCCACTCCCACGCCACTCCCACACCCACTCCACACACTCACACACACACACACTCACACACCACACACACAACCCCACGACACACACACACACACACACACACACGACACGACACACATACACACATACACCGAACAACCCTCACCACACTCAACAACTCCCCCACTACCCCAACAATCCCCACATTCCCCCAAGAAGTACCGTAAAACACCCACCCCCCCACCTAAAAAAACCCACCATTCCAACTAATCCTCCCACCCCAAACCCCCAACATCTACGCCGCCCAAGTGCACGTACCCCTGCCAGGGTCATCCTTCGTTTTTGTTTAAAGGACAGTACCACAATTTCGAAGCCGTAAAATGTTAAATTAGCGCCATCGGGGCTAATTAAAAATGTATCTGAAACACACGTTCTTCATACATAATCTTCACATGCCAGCCGGAGTCGGCAAAATTTAACCGACTCCAACTCCGGCAAAAATGACCGACTACGATAGACTCAGATTCCGACTCCCGAGTCTGCAAGACTGCTTCCGACCGACCAATGGCTCTCTCAGCCCGTCATTAAGGGCTCTCCAGAATGACCGAGAGCTTTATCATACTTGCACAGGGCCCTCTTAAATCTGACAATGACCTTCTTAAATCTGACAATGACCCTCTTATACAAGCGTATGGCCCTCTAAGATCAGACAGTGGTCAACTCTGGTCGACCGATGATCCTCTCAAAGAAGCGGAGGGTCCTCTCTTGGGGACTTAGGGCTCTCTTAGGCCCGAAAACGCCCCCCCCCCCCCCCATGGGACGATTGAGGGTCCTTTCTGACTGGCAAACGGACCTCTCAGACAGGCATAGGGCCCTCTCAGGCCTGACAAAGGTCATTTCAGAACGACAAGGAGCCTAAGGCTCAAGGCATGGACAATACTGTCTCAAACCAACTGAGGCCCCTCTCAGACCGCTGGGTTCCTTCCAGCCTAGACAATGACCCTCTAAGGCCAGCCTGGGGCCCGATCAGGCCTGGCCAGAGCCACTCGATCCGACCGATGGCCCCTCAGGCCGACTGAGTTCTCCTTCAGGCCGCACAAGGGCCCCTCAAGCCGACCAAGGATCCCTCAAGTCGACCGAGAGCCCCTCAAGTCGACCGAGAGCCCCTAAGGCCGACAGAAGAGTCCCACAGGCACACTAGAGACCCCTATAGGCCGACCGAGGGTCACTCAGTGCCGACTAAGGGCCCCTCAGGCCAACCGAAGGCCTCCTCAAGCTGGCCTCATGGCCCCCTCAGGCCGAAAAAGCGCCTCCTCAAACTGACCTTAGGCACCTTAGGCTGAAAAGGGCATTATCAGGTCGACCAAGCCGACCGAGAGCCCCTTAAGGCCGTCAGAGAACCACCTCAGGTAGACCGATGGCCCCTTCAGGCCGCCTGAGAGCCCCTCAGGACGACCAAGGGCCCCTCAGACCGAAAAAAAGATCCTTCAAGTTGGCTGAGGTCCCCTCAGACCGAACGAGAGCCACTCAGGCCGACCGAGGTCTCCTCAGGCATTCCGAGGGCCACTCAGGCCGACTGAGGCCCCCTCAGGCGGCCGCAGGGAACCCTCAGGCCAAACAATGGCTCCTTAGCGACTGGAACCCCTCAGGTGGACGAAGAACTCCCTCAAGTCGACGGAGTGCCCCCTCAGGTCGACCGAGCTCCCCTCCAGGCCCAACGAGGCTTGCTCAGGCTGACCGAGGGCTCGTCAGGTCAACCAAGGTCCCCTCAGGCCGACTTCGGCTAACCTCCTGGAAGAGACATGGACCCCTGGCCACGATGACCCGATGCTCTTTCATGGCTCGATCCCCTCGATGTTCCTCCGTATCAAACTATTATTTAGCACGGATGTAGGATATTTGGGATATTGCAATACCAGGGAGCCAAAAAGGCTGCATTAAACTATCAGCCTTATTCCAGGCAAACAATACAATTACAACAATTTCCATTGAACACCATTTAAATAGAACACTCCGATCGCTAATTCGTCATGTTACCCCTCCGCTATTCGCTAATTTGGACGCTTGAACCTTGTATCTACAGACTTGTTAGCAGAAGAGAATCCATGCTACCAACTTAATCCATTATATCATAATCGAAAAGCAGTCTCAGATGGAATCACAATGTTCGTAAATCGTATATTTCTAAGATGGAATACTCCTAAGATGGAATCACATCTTGATATGATGAAATACGCAAAATTCAAAACAGAACAATCTGTACGGGTAGTCCTTGAAACTTTGGAGGGGCACAAGTTTAGGGAAACATGGGGGGGAGGCGGAGCAACCATTGGGGGAGCTCAGCTCCAGCATTGGAGGGGGGGGGGACCTCGGGCCCTCCCAAAGAGATATAAAGTTCCGCCCCTGGCTAAAGCCTGCATTGTCTTGTACTCCTCTCAGACGTTACGTAGCATACACTGAAAAACAATGCGAATTTTGACTGGTCTTCCTTCGAGAGCCTCACCGGCCGCTCGACCGGCAGACCACCTCTACCACCACAGGACCCTCTAAAGCAGGCCCGGATCCAGGGTCCAGGGGTTTGTTAGCCCCCCCCCCCCCCCCCCTGAGCCCGGGTCTCGCCCATGTCGCGCCATACAAACGCGCCCGTAGGGCGGCAACTTTTGTATGCCGCGCCGCCGCCGCCACCCCCACCCCCCCCCTCCCCCTGACCGAAATCATGGATCCGCGCCTGCTCTGAAGGCCGGCAGAGGGCCCTTTACACTCACTCTACAGATCGGCAGGGCCTCTAAAGTCCAGCAGAGAGCCCTCTACAGATTGGCTGGGACACTCTGCAGATCGACAGGGGCCCCTGAAGGCAGAAAGAGGGCCCTCTACAGGTCGGCAGGGCCCTCTAAATGCCGGCAGAGGCCCTCTGCATATTGGCAGGGCGATCTACAGATCGGCAGGGCCCTCTAAAGGGCCGACATGGCCCTCTAAAGGCCGGAAGGGCCGTCTAAAGCCCGGTAGGGCCATCTAAAGGCCGAGTAAGGGCCATGTAAGCGGCAGAGGGCCTCCAGACGGCAGAGGGCCTCCCCAGATCGGCAGAGGGCCCTCCCCAGATCGGCAGAGGGCCCTCCCCAGATCGGCAGAGGGCCCCTCCCCCAGATCGGCAGAGGGCCCTCCCCAGATCGGGGCAGAGGGCCCTCCCTAGATCAGCAGAGACCCTCTACAGATCGGCAGGGCCCTATAAAGGCCGGCAGAGGGCCCTCTACAGCCGGAATGGGCCCTCTAAATTCCGATAGTGCGCCCTCTGCAGATCGGCAGGGCCCTTTAAAAAGCTGGTAGAGGGCCCCATCCACACTGGCTGGGCCCCTTCTACGTATTTACATATACATGCCTTTAACAGACTAAGCAAGTGCTGTTATTTATTCGTGTTATACGATTTTTTCCGGTTCGTGGGCGTTCTTTATGCGACGTCAGGCGTCTTGCGGGCGCCTGACACCATCCAAAACACTGGGGCCGAAGCTCCAAGGGGCCCTCGCTCGGTCGCCAGAGGGCCCGCCTGGCCTCGAGGAAGGGGAGGAGGAGGGGGGGGGGCATGCCCCCTTGCCTACGCCGTTGCATGCTGCAGTTATCATTGTTGTGGAATTCCAGGATTAAGACCTTAGAAGTTCATTGTATTTTATAAGTATTTTGAGGCCTTTGTAGGCAGGCTTGTGGTTGACTCCATTTCTGCAGAATCAATTCAGATTCCATAGGTACCAAGCCAGATGGGCCTGATTATGCATCCAATTCCAATAGATTTTTACTAAATAAATATATTCCAAATCCGATTCCAGGACACCTAAAAAGTTTGATTCCGAATCTGATTCCATCGATTCTAATTGGATTCCACTATACAAAAAAAGTCTGAGCATACATATTGTACATACTATACGACTAACACACAAACACAAAAAAATATTAAATATGTTACACAGCTGGTATAATTAATTTAATATGGCTATTTTGATAGAAGATTGAATGATTCATGGACATGCTGCAAGCTTCTAGAGCTGCTATTTTGCAATATAATACACAGGGAAAACAATACCTTGAATGATATGAGAATATAATGAAATTGCAGACTGGTTATTGATTTGACACTGATTTAATCAATTGGAATCGTTCAATCAAAATTCATTGAATCAAGACATAATTGATTCACCACCAGATCTTTTCATTCATTGAATCGTGATTGAATCAAAACCCACATAAAATCAAGGCTGATTGAATCAAAAGATTTAACAATTCAAGTACACTGGTAAATTGTGCAAATACATGCAATCCCAGTGACTAATTTATTTATACTGAAACAGTGGCATACCCCATTTACCCCAGGAGGGGGCTTCAGGCCCTATTTCCAAAAGGGCACGTACAGACCTTCAGGAGGGGGCAATTGCCCCATTTGCCACCCCTTGGCTACACCTATGTACTGAAATACTATTGCTGTAACAATGTTTTAATGTTCATATATATGCATGTTTCCATTATTGATTTTGACATAAATTCACCTCATATATTTAGATGTTGAATAAAACACGAATTGATAAAACAAAATTTGATTCTTTGAATCAGAAGGAATCAATTCTCAAAATTGTATCTGTGAATCAAATGATGATTGAATCATTTGGATTCCAAAATGAATCATGATTGAATCATTCTAAAGAAGTTGAATCAATAACCAGTCTGAATGAATTGCCAATTGGAATGTACAATAAAATAAAAATAACATCAATGTCAGCAAAGAATATTGTATGTCTCCACTAAAATGAGTAGAATTTCTGAGAATGTCTATTGACCCTCATTAGGTTACAAAATACAAATAATCACCTAGCTGTTTTAGCTATGCATGCCAAAGAAACACATTTGGATACCTAAGGAAAACAATTAATGGTCAGTGACTTCAACCAAATTAAAACGGAATCACTTGAAATGGTCATGATTCTGATTTTGATTCAATCATTTTGTAAAAAATGACTGATGCTACCTGATTCTGATTCTAATTCTACCCAGGTGCCAACATAATTGAATTCAATTCTGATTACGGTACAAGTGGAATAAATTCCGAAATCAGATTTTATTCCACTGGAATCAAGTACAAGTATGGGTATTAGTTCAGTATATTCACCTCTCCAGTTTATCGTGTTCTTGAAGTCCCTAATTGTAATAGCAGAAGAGTAGTCAGCTGTCAGCATTATTATGACAGATTGAAAAGTGAGATATCTGACTGTCTACAAGACGGTCTGGGGCCGCAGCACAGCGAGCGAAACATTCTAAATGAGTGTAATTGCTGTAAAATTTAGGTCAGGGTTGATTATGTATCTTTTTGATGACATCATAGCTTTGGCACGCTCACCACTACCAACCAAGAAAAGGCAGTACCACACAACTGATAAGAGGCGATTGAGGACTCACCATGGCAGATCGAGGACTGCCATGGAGGATGGGGACCCTGTAGATGTGGCCTTTCTCGCTTTTGCCAAAGCATTTGACTCGGTTCCACATCAACAGCTGATCCAAAAGCTGTATGCATAGTGTCATGGGCAGACTCTTGGACTGGATCACAGCCTTCCTGCTCAATCGCTGACAGAGGGTTGTGGTCCAAGGATCCAGGTCCGGCTGGGCGCCAGTCTCAAGTGGCATCCCACAGGGGTCAGTTCTCGGACCTGTGCTGTTCACAATCTTTGTGAACGACATGCTCTTGGAGGTGTCTGCTTTGTAAAGCTTTTAGCTGATGATACCAAGCTATACTAACGTGTACTGGGTAGCAAAAGCGATGATGGCCTACAAAACGACATTGATGCGCTGGTTCAATGGTTGGAGAAGTGGTTGCTTCCATTGAACATCACAAAATGCAAGGTGATGCATATTGGCCATTGTAACCCGGAGCTCACATACACCCTGAATGACACCCTGATTGAGGATACAGCGGAGAAGGATTTGGGGATCATCATATATAACCATCTGAATTTCCATAAACAGACAGCAGTGGCGATCTCAAAGGCATCTCAGATGTTGGCGGTCGTGAGACGCTCCTTCATGAATATCAACAAGTTCACACTGCCGCTTCTCTTCAGGACTATGGTCAGACCTCTTCTTGAGTACGGCAACACCATCTGGGGACCGTTTGGAAGGGTTCATCAGAAGAGACTGGAGCGAGTGCAGCGACGTGCAACGTGAATGGTCAAGTCGGTCAGGCACCTACCATATCCAGAAAGGCTCTGCTGTTCGGGATGCCTTCCTTATACTACTGTTGACGCCAGGGAGACATGGTTGCTGTGTACAAACTGATCCACGGAGGTATGGCAGTGCCATCGGAAGTATTTCTGACGCAAAACGAGTCTGAGAAAATGGGGTCATCAATGGAAGCTGAGGAAACCCAGAGCCAGGAAGCTTGTTTGCAGACATGCCTTCAGCACCAGGATTGTCAACGACTGGAACTTACACCAAGCTGTGGTGGTATGAGCTGCATCGGTCAACCAGTTTGAGGCCAGACTGGACAAACACTGGGGCGACACCATGTTCAACATTCCATTTCCTTAAGAGCCCAGCCTACCTACCTACCTACCCCATACCTATGTACCTACCCTGTCACAAGCTCGATGAGAACAGGATCCCCAGGCCAAGTGGCCTTTTATATCCCAATTACCATGAAGGTAAGGTAAGGTATTACTGGTACATTTTTGTCTGCCGTAATAATACTCTTCTTCTATTAGGGACCTCAAGAACAACATAAACTGGGAGGTGAATTACTGAACTATTACTCAAGTTGAAGTCTGTTTGCAGGCCTGCTGGACTGGAATATCTGGTTACGAGCTAAAGAAGATACCCAACACACGTTTTTAAACTCGTTAGGGAATGCCTTCAACCACCACACAATATCGATAAATTATCTTACTGTCCAGGGTACAATATATGTATATAACATGAATGAACACGACTTACATGCTCGTTATCGTCAAGTCAATATACTCTGGAAAAGCCCGCCGTACCCTGCTGCCGCCTTTTTGGGCTTTTCTTATGGTGCAGGCCGTTGCAAACTTGCAGGGGGCTAAAGTCTATATGGCAGCACGGCGTACATTTTCCTACTAGGCCATAGGTACTAGCGGCCAATTGGTGCGTCCTTTTGATACTTATTGAGTGACTGCATGTTAACATGGGAGAAGGGGCAATTTTGCAAGCTTGAGTGGCTCTGAAGGTCACATTCGAAAATGTCACAAATAGGGACTATGATTTTCGGTTCCGGCATGTGTTTTTCTATTATTTCCCTGAGTTTAGTTGAAATCGCCGCGTCCCGCAAACTCAGCGAGTTTGAGTGACTGCATTTTTGGGCGGGTCTTGGGCTTTTCGTGGGCAAGATAGGGAAAGTTCAAGGGTATGGCTGTGTTCATTGCGACAAGAGCTGTCGAATGATACCTCCTTTTAACGTTTTTGATGAATATTTAATAAATTTTGGCAGGTAAAGTTTTCCTTCATATATGGTAGCACAAATCTGGGCCAGGCTGAATCTGGGCTGAATGTGAGCCAACTTCCGTTACATGAATCTGGGCTAAATGTGGGCCAACTTCCGTTACATCCTGATGTAGCGCTGTTCGGCACACGCTACTAGCGCTTTTCGCTAGCTGACGTCACAATTACATCACGGAAACAGACGCAGCAGGAAACAGACAGAACTCACAGAAGCACTTCCAGACTGCTTCAGGGGCATATCACATCTGTTTGTTTTCATTTCAGTTTGATTTGTCTCATGCGCCACTATTAAAACACATTCGCTAGCGCTTTCGCCGCTTCTGCGATTTCCCACTAGCAGAAATAGCCTCTCCGCAGGGTCCACGGTTCCTATCATGACGTATTCCCCTTCTGGCTTTTCATTGGCTGACGCCTGGTTGCCATGGATAACGAAAGCGCTACTAGCGGCCGCTAGCGTGCATCCGAACAGCGCTAGGAGCGCTGTTCGGATGCACGCTAGCGGCCGCGATGACAAACTATCATATGTAGGGTGAAACGGATTTCGCTATGTTAATCTACGCCTAAAGTTCTATCTGGACACAGATTGTCATGGAATTCGAAGTGGTCCGCCAAAATTCGAATCTGTCGCTGGCGTACTCTATTGGCGTTAGATGCCAAACTATCATAGGTAGGGTGAAACAGATTTCACCATGTTAATCTACGCCTGAAAATATTTCTGGACACAGATTTTCATGGTATTAGAAGGGGTCCGCCGAATACCAATATGTCGCTGGCGGACTCTATTGGCGTTTTGGTAATTTTATATATAGATGCCAAATTATCATATGTAGGGTGAACAAGTTTTAAACTTGTTAATCTACGGCTGAAACTTTATCAGGACACCGATTTTCATGGAATTCGA
Organism: Chirona hameri; assembly: GCA_036785665.1. Classification (NCBI taxonomy): domain Eukaryota; kingdom Metazoa; phylum Arthropoda; class Thecostraca; order Balanomorpha; family Balanidae; genus Chirona; species Chirona hameri. The sequence continues at coordinate 10,540 of JAXIVJ010002853.1, forward strand.
AGGGGTCCGACAAAATTCGAATCTGTCGCTGGCGGACTCTATTGGCGTCTAGATGCCAAACTATCAAATGTAGGGTGATACGGATTTCACTATAATAATTTATGCATAAAGCTCTATCTGGACACCGATTATCATGGAATTCAAAGGGGTCCGGCAAAATTCGAATATATCGCTGGCGGACTCTATTGGCGTCTAGATGCCAAACTATCATATGTAGGGTGAAACAGATTTCACGAAGTTATTCTACGCTTGATATTCTATCTGGACATTGATTTTCATGGAATTCAAAGGGGTCCGCCAAAATTCGAATCTGTCGCTGGCGGTCTCTATTGGCGTATAGATGCCAAACTATCAAGTGTAGGGTGATACGGATTTCGCTATATTAATTTACGCATAAAGCTCTATCTGGACACCGATTGTCATGGAATTCAAAGGGGTCCGCCAAAATTCGAATCTGTCGCTGGCGGACTCTATTGGCGTCTAGATGCCAAACTATCATAGGTAGGGCGATACAGATTTCACCATGTTAATTTACGCCTGCAGCTCTATCTGAACAATATATCTCTAGTTTGGCATCTCTGTCTAGATGCCAAACTATCCTATGTAGGGTGATACGGATTTCACGATTTTATTCTACGCCTGACTATCTGGAATTTGATTTTCATGGAATTCGCAGGGGTCCGCCAAAATTCGAAGCTGTTGCTGGTGGACTCTATTAGCGTCTAGATGCCAAACTATCATATGTAGGGTGAAACGGATTCAACCATGTTAATCTACGCCTGAAGCTCTATCTGGACATTGATTTTCATGGAATTCGAAGGGGTCCGCCAAAATTCGAATCTGTCGCTGGCGGACTCTATTGGCGTCTATATGCCAAACTATCATATGTAGGGTGATACGGATTTCACTATATTAATTTACGCATAAAGCTCTATCTGGACACCGATTTTTATGGAATTCAAAGGGGTCCGACACAATTCGAATCTGTCGCTGACCTACTCTATTGGCGTCTAGATGCCAAACTATCATATGTAGGGTGATGCAGATTTCACGATGTTATTCTACGCCTGATACTCTATCTGGACATTGACTTTCATGAAATTCGCAGGGGTCTGCCAAAATTCGAATCGGTCGCTGGCGGACTCTATTGGCGTCTAGATGCCAAACTATCATATGTAGGGTGACACAGATTTCACGATGTTGTTCTACGCCTGATACTCTATCTGGACATTGATTTTCATGAAAATCGCAGGGGTCTGCCAAAATTCGAATCGGTCGCTGGCGGACCCTATTGGCGTATAGATGCCAAAATATCAAATGTAGGGTGATACGGAATTCGCTATATTAATTTACGCATAAAGCTTTATCTGGACACCGATTTTCATGGAATTCAAAGGGGTCCGACACAATTCGAATATGTCGCTGGCGTACTCTATTGGCGTCTAGATGCCAAACTATCATATGTAGGGCGAAACAGATTTGACCATGTTAATCAACGCCTGAAGCTTGATCTGTAGACCGATTTTCATGGAATTCGAAGGGGTCCGCTAAAATTCGAATCTTTCGCTGGCGGTCTCTATTGGCGTCTATATGCCAAACTATCATATGTAGGGTGAAACGGTTTTCTCGATGTTATTCTACGCCTGATACTCTATCTGGACAATGATTTTCATGGAATTCAAAGGGTTCCGCCAAAATTCGAATCTGTCGCTGGCGGACTCTATTGGCATTTAGATGCCAAACTATCATATGTAGGGTGAAACAGATTGCATAATGTTAATCTACGCCTGATACTCTATCTAGACATTGATTTTCATGGAAATCGAAGAGGTCCGACAAAATTCGAATATGTCGCTGGCAGACTCCATTGGCGTCTAGATGACAAACTATCAAATGTAGGGTGATACAGATTTCACTATATTGTTTTATGCATAAATCTCTATCTGGACACCGATTTTCATGGAATTAAAATGGGTCCGACAAAATTCGAATCTGTCGCTGGCGGACTCTATTGGCGTCTAGATGCCAAACTATCATATGTAGGGTGATACCGAGTTCACGATGTTATTCTACGCCTGATACTCTATCTGGATATTTATTTTCATGGAATTCGCAGGGGTCCGCAAAAATTCAAATCTGTCGCTGGCGGAATCTATTGGCGTCTGGATGCCAAACTATCATATGTAGGGCGATACAGATTTCACCATGTTAATGTACGCGTGAAGCTCTATCTGGACACCGATTTACATGGAACTCGGAGGGGTCCGACAAAATTCGAATCTGTCGCTGGCGGACTCTATTGGCGTCTAGATGCCAAACAATCATATGTCGGGTGATACGGATATCACTGTATTAGTTTACGCCTAAATCTCTATCTGCACACCGATTTTCATGGAATTCAAAGGGGTCCGCCAAAAATCGAATCTGTCGCTGGCGGACTCTATTGGCGTATAAATGCCAAACTATCAAATGTAGGGTGATACGGATTTCGCCATATTAATTTACGCATAAAGCTCTATCTGGACACCGATTTTCATGGAATTCAAAGGGGTCCGCCAAAATTCGAATCTGTCGCTGGCAGACTCTATTGGCGTCTAGATGCCAAACTATCATATGTAGGGTGATACAGATTTCACGATGTTATTCTACGCCTGATACTCTATCTGTAAATTGATTTTCATGGAATTCGCAGGGGTCCGCCAAAATTCGAATCTGTCGCTGGTGGACTCTATTGGCGTCTAGATGCCAAACTATCATATGTAGGGTGAAACAGATTTAACCATGTTAATCTACGCCTGAAGCTCTATCTGGACATTGATTTTCATGGAATTCGAAGGGGTCCGCCAAAATTCGAATTTGTCGCTGGTGGACTCTATTGGCGTCTATATGCCAAACTATCATATGTAGGGTGAAACGATTTTTACGATGTTATTCTACGCCTGATGCTCTATCTGGAAATTGATTTTCATGGAATTCAAAGGGGTCCGACAAAATTCGAATCCGTCGCTGGCGTACTCTATTGGCGTCTAGATGCCAAACTATGAAATGTAGGGTAATACGGATTTCACTGTATTAATTTACGCATAAAGCTTTATCTGGACACCGATTTTCATGGAATTCAAAGGGGTCCGACAAAATTCGAATCTGTCGCTGGCATACTCTATTGGCGTCTAGATGCCAAACTATGATATGTAGAGTGAAACAGATTTGACTATGTTAATGAACGCCTGAAGCTCAATCTGTAGACCGATTTTCATGGAATTCGAAGGGGTCCGCCAAAATTCGAATCTGTCGCTGGCGGTCTCTATTGGCGTCTATATGCCAAACTATCATATATAGGGTGAAACGGTTTTCACGATGTTATTTTGCGCCTGATACTCTATCTGCACATTTATTTTCATGGAATTCAAAGGGGTCCGCCAACAGTCGAATCTGTCGCTGGCGGACTCTATTGGCATTTAGATGCCAAACTGTCATATGTAGGGTGAAACAGATTGCATGATGTTAATCTACGCCTGATACTCTATCTAGACATTGATTTTCATGGAAATCGAAGGGGTCCGACAAAATTCGAATATGTCGCTGGCAGACTCTATTGGCGTCTAGATGCCAAACTATCAAATGTAGGGTGATACAGATTTCACTATATTAATTTATGCATAAATCTCTATCTGGACACCGATTTTCATGGAATTCAAAGGGGCCCGACAAAATTCGAATCTGTCGCTGGCGGACTCTAATGGGGTCTAGATGCCAAACAATCATATGTCGGGTGATACAGATTTCACTCTATTAGTTTACGCCTAAATCTTTATCTGCACATCGATTTTCATGGAATTCAAAGGGGTCCGCAAATTTCGAATCTGTCGCTGGCAAACTCTATTGGCGTCGAGATGACAAACTATCATATGTAGGGTGAAATGGATTTCGCTATGCTAATCTACGCCTTAAGTTCTATCTGGACACAGATTGTCATGGAATTCGAAGGGGTCCGCCAAAATTCGAATCTGTCGCTTGGGTACTCTATTGGCGTCTAGATGCCAAACTATCATAGGTAGGGTGAAACAGATTTGACCATGTTAATCTGCGCCTGAAACTATTTCTGGACACCAATTTTCATGGTAGTAGAAGGGGTCCGCCGAATTCCAATATGTCGCTGGCGGACTCTATTGGCGTTTTGGTAATTTTATATCTAGATGCCAAATTATCATATGTAGGGTGAACAAGTTTTAAACTTGTTAATCTACGGCTGAAACTCTAGCTGGACACCGATTTTCATGGAATTCGAAGGGATTCGACAAAATTCGAATTATATCTAGATGCCAAATTATCATATGTAGGGTGAACAAGTTTTAAACTTGTTAATCTACGGCTGAAACTCTATCTGGACTCCGATTTTCATTGAATTCGAAGGGGTCCGACAAAATACGAATCTGTCGCTGGCGGACTCTATTGGCGTCTAGATGCCAAACTATCAAATGTAGGGTGATACGGATTTCACTATATTAATTTATGCATAAAGCTCTATCTGGACACCGATTTTTATGGAATTCAAAGCGGTCCGGCAAAATTCGAATATTTCGCTGGCGGACTCTATTGGCGTCTAGATGCCAAACTATCATATGTAGGGTGAAACAGATTTCACGAAGTTATTCTACGCTTGATATTCTATCTGGACATTGATTTTCATGGAATTCAAAGGGGTCCGCCAAAATTCGAATCTGTCGCTGGCGGACTCTATTGGCGTATAGATGCCAAACTATCAAATGTAGGGTGATACGGATTTCGCTATATTAATTTACGCATAAAGCTCTATCTGGACACCGATTGTCATGGAATTAAAAGGGGTCCGCAAAAATTCGAATCTGTCGCTGGTGGACTCTATTGGCGTCTAGATGCCAAACTATCATATGTAGGTTGATACGGAGTTCACGATGTTATTCTACGCCTGATACTATATCTGGACATTTATTTTCATGGAATTCGCAGGGGTCCGCCAAAATTCAAATATGTCGCTGGCGGAATCTATTGGCGTCTAGATGCCAAACTATCATATGTAGGGCGATACAGATTTCACCATGTTAATTTACGCCTGAAGCTCTATCTGAACAATATATATCTACTTTGGCATCTCTGTCTAGATGCCAAACTATCATATGTAGGGTGAAACGGATTTCACGATTTTATTCTACGCCTATCTGGAAATTGATTTTCATGGAATTCGCAGTGGTCTGCCAAAATTCGAATCTGCCGCTGGTGGACTCTATTGGCGTCTAGATGCCAAACTATCATATGTAGGGTGAAACAGATTTAACCATGTTAATCTACGCCTGAAGCTCTATCTGGACATTGATTTTCATGGAATTCGAAGGGGTCCGCCAAAATTCGAATTTGTCGCTGGTGGACTCTATTGGCGTCTATATGCCAAACTATCATATGTAGGGTGAAACGATTTTTACGATGTTATTCTACGCCTTATACTCTATCTGGAAATTGATTTTCATGGAATTCAAAGGGGTCCGACAAAATTCGAATCCGTCGCTGGCGTACTCCATTGGCGTCTAGATGCCAAACTATGAAATGTAGGGTAATACGGATTTCACTGTATTAATTTACGCATAAAGCTTTATCTGGACACCGATTTTCATGGAATTCAAAGGGGTCCGACAAAATTCGAATCTGTCGCTGGCATACTCTATTGGCGTCTAGATGCCAAACTATGATATGTAGAGTGAAACAGATTTGACTATGTTAATGAACGCCTGAAGCTCGATCTGTAGACCGATTTTCATGGAATTCGAAGGGGTCCGCCAAAATTCGAATCTGTCGCTGGCGGTCTCTATTGGCGTCTATATGCCAACCTATCATATATAGGGTGAAACGGTTTTCACGATGTTATTTTACGCCTGATACTCTATCTGGACATTTATTTTCATGGAATTCAAAGGGGTCCGCCAACAGTCGAATCTGTCGCTGGCGGACTCTATTGGCATTTAGATGCCAAACTGTCATATGTAGGGTGAAACAGATTGCACAATGTTAATCTACGCCTGATACTCTATCTAGACATTGATTTTCATGGAAATCTAAGGGGTCCGACAAAATTCGAATATGTCGCTGGCAGACTCTATTGGCGTCTAGATGCCAAACTATCAAATGTAGGGTGATACAGATTTCACTATATTAATTTATGCATAAATCTCTATCTGGATACCGATTTTCATGGAATTAAAATGGGTCCGACAAAATTCGAATCTGTCGCTGGCGGGCTCTATTGGCGTCTATATGCCAAACTATCATATGTAAGGTGATACGGATTTCACTATATTAATTTACGCATAAAGCTCTATCTGGACACCGATTTTTATGGAATTCAAAGGGGTCCGACACAATTCGAATATGTCGCTGGCGTACTCTATTGGCGTCTAGATGCCAAACTATCATATGTAGGGTGATGCTAATTTCACGATGTTATTCTACGCCTCTATCTGGACATTGATTTCCATGAAATTCGCAGGGGTCTGCCAAAATTCGAATCTGTCGCTGGCGGACTCTATTGGCGTCTAGATGCCAAACAATAATATGTCGGGTGATAAGGATTTCACTCTATTAGTTTACGCCTAAATCGTTATCTGCACATCGATTTTCATGGAATTCAAAGGGGTCCGCAAAATTCGAATCTGTCGCTGGCAAACTCTATTGGCGTCGAGATGACAAACTATCATATGTAGGGTGAAACGGATTTCGCTATGTTAATCTACGCCTTAAATTCTATCTGGACACAGATTGTCATGGAATTCGAAGGGGTCCGCCAAAATACGAATCTGTCGCTTGGGTACTCTATTGGCGTCTTGATGCCAAACTATCATAGGTAGGGTGAAACAGATTTGACCATGTTAATCTACGCCTGAAACTATTTCTGGACACCAATTTTCATGGTATTAGAAAGGGTCCGTCGAATTCCAATATGTCGCTGGCGGACTCTATTGGCGTTTTGGTAATTTTATATCTAGATGCCAAATTATCATATGTAGGGTGAACAAGTTTTAAACTTGTTAATCTACTGCTGAAACTCTATCTGGACACCGATTTTCATGGAATTCGAAGGGGTTCGGCAAAATTCGAATTATATCTAGATGCCAAATTATCATATGTAGGGTGAACAAGTTTTAAACTTGTTAATCTACGGCTGAAACTCTATCTGGACACCGATTTTCATTGAATTCGAAGGGGTCCGACAAAATTCGAATCTGTCGCTGCGGACTCTATTGGCGTCTAGATGCCAAACTATCAAATGTAGGGTGATACGGATTTCACTATATTAATTTATGCATAAAGCTCTATCTGGACACCGATTTTTATGGAATTCAAAGGGGTCCGGCAAAATTCGAATATTTCGCTGAAGGACTCTATTGGCGTCTAGATGCCAAACTATCATATGTAGGGTGAAACAGATTTCACGAAGTTATTCTACGCTTGATATTCTATCTGGACATTGATTTTCATGGAATTCAAAGGGGTCCGCCAAAATTCGAATCTGTCGCTGGCGGACTCTATTGGCGTATAAATGCCAAACTATCAAATGTAGGGTGATACGGATTTCGCTATATTAATTTACGCATAAAGCTCTATCTGGACACCGATTGTCATGGAATTCAAAGGGGTCCGCAAAAATTCGAATCTGTCGCTGGTGGACTCTATTGGCGTCTAGATGCCAAACTATCATATGTAGGTTGATACGGAGTTCACGATGTTATTCTACGCCTGATACTATATCTGAACATTTATTTTCATGGAATTCGCAGGGGTCCGCCAAAATTCAAATATGTCGCTGGCGGAATCTATTGGCGTCTAGATGCCAAACTATCATAGGTAGGGCGATACAGATTTCACCATGTTAATTTACGCCTGCAGCTCTATCTGAACAATATTCTCTACTTTGGCATCTCTGTCTAGATGCCAAACTATCATATGTAGGGTGAAACGGATTTCACGATTCTATTCTACGCCTATCTGGAAATTGATTTTCATGGAATTCGCAGTGGTCTACCAAAATTCGAATATGCCGCTGGTGGACTCTATTGGCGTCTAGATGCCAAACTATCATATGTCGGGTGAAACAGATTTAACCATGTTAATCTACGCCTGAAGCTCTATCTGGACATTGATTTTCATGGAATTCGAAGGGGTCCGCCAAAATTCGAATCTGTCGCTGGCGGGCTCTATTGGCGTCTATATGCCAAACTATCATATGTAGGGTGATACAGATTTCACTATATTAATTTACGCATAAAGCTCTATCTGGATACCGATTTTCATTGAATTCAAAGGGGTCCGCCAAAATTCGAATCTGTCGCTGGCAGACTCTATTGGCGTATAGATGCCAAACTATCTTAGGTAGGGTGATACGGAGTTCACTATGTTATTCTACGCCTCATACTCTATCTGGAAATTGTTTTTCATGGAATTCGCAGGGGTCCACCAAAATTCGAATCTGTTGTTGGTGGACTCAATTGGCGTCTAGATACCAAACTATCATATGTAACGTGAAACGAATTTAACCATGTTAATCTACGCCTGAAATTCTATCTGGACATTGATTTTCATGGAATTCGAAGGGGTCCGCCAAAATTCGAATTTGTCGCTGGTGGACTCTATTGGCGTCTATATGCCAAACTATCATATGTAGGGTGAAACGATTTTTACGATGTTATTCTACGCCTGATACTCTATCTGGAAATTGATTTTCATGGAATTCAAAGGGGTCCGACAAAATTCGAATCCGTCGCTGGCGTACTCTATTGGCGTCTAGATGCCAAACTATGAAATGTAGGGTAATACGGATCTCACTGTATTAATTTACGCATAAAGCTTTATCTGGACACCGATTTTCATGGAATTCAAAGGGGTCCGACAAAATTCGAATCTGTCGCTGGCATACTCTATTGGCGTCTAGATGCCAAACTATGATATGTAGAGTGAAACAGATTTGACTATGTTAATGAACGCCTGAAGCTCGATCTGTAGACCGATTTTCATGGAATTCGAAGGGGTCCGCCAAAATTCGAATCTGTCGCTGGCGGTCTCTATTGGCGTCTATATGCCAACCTATCATATATAGGGTGAAACAGTTTTCACGATGTTATTTTACGCCTGATACTCTATCTGGACATTTATTTTCATGGAATTCAAAGGGGACCGCCAACAGTCGAATCTGTCGCTGGCGGACTCTATTGGCATTTAGATGCCAAACTGTCATATGTAGGGTGAAACAGATTGCACGATGTTAATCTACGCCTGAAATTCTATCTAGACATTGATTTTCATGGAAATCTAAGGGGTCCGACAAAATTCGAATATGTCGCTGGCAGACTCTATTGGCGTCTAGATGCCAAACTATCAAATGTAGGGTGATACAGATTTCACTATATTAATTTATGCAAAAATCTCTATCTGGACACCGATTTTCATGGAATTAAAATGGGTCCGACAAAATTCGAATCTGTCGCTGGCGGGCTCTATTGGCGTCTATATGCCAAACTATCATATGTAGGGTGATACGGATTTCACTATATTAATTTACGCATAAAGCTCTATCTGGACACCGATTTTTATGGAATTCAAAGGGGTCCGACACAATTCGAATATGTCGCTGGCGTACTCTATTGGCGTCTAGATGCCAAACTATCATATGTAGGGTGATGCGGATTTCACGATGTTATTCTACGCCTCATACTCTATCTGGACATTGATTTCCATGAAATTCGCAGGGGTCTGCCAAAATTCGAATCTGTCGCTGGCGGACTCTATTGGCGTCTAGATGCCAAACAATAATATGTCGGGTGATACGGATTTCACTCTATTAGTTTACGCCTAAATCGTTATCTGCACATCGATTTTCATGGAATTCAAAGGGGTCCGCAAAATTCGAATCTGTCGCTGGCAAACTCTATTGGCGTCGAGATGACAAACTATCATATGTAGGGTGAAACGGATTTCGCTATGTTAATCTACGCCTTAAATTCTATCTGGACACAGATTGTCATGGAATTCGAAGGGGTCCGCCAAAATACGAATCTGTCGCTTGGGTACTCTATTGGCGTCTTGATACCAAACTATCATAGGTAGGGTGAAACAGATTTGACCATGTTAATCTACGCCTGAAACTATTTCTGGACACCAATTTTCATGGTATTAGAAAGGGTCTTTCGAATTCCAATATGTCGCTGGCGGACTCTATTGGCGTTTTGGTAATTTTATATCTAGATGCCAAATTATCATATGTAGGGTGAACAAATTTTAAACTTGTTAATCTACTGCTGAAACTCTATCTGGACACCGATTTTCATGGAATTCGAAGGGGTTCGACAAAATCCGAATTATATCTAGATGCCAAATTATCATATGTAGGGTGAACAAATTTTAAACTTGTTAATCTACTGCTGAAACTCTATCTGGACACCGATTTTCATTGAATTCGAAGGGGTCCGCCAAAATTCGAATCTGTCGCTGGCGGGCTCTATTGGCGTCTATATGCCAAACTATCATATGTAGGGTGATACGGATTTCACTATATTAATTTACGCATAAAGCTCTATCTGGACACCGATTTTTATGGAATTCAAAGGGGTCCGACACAATTCGAATCTGTCGCTGGCGTACTCTATTGGCGTCTAGATGCCAAACTATCATATGTAGGGTGAAGCAGATTTCACGATGTTATTCTACGCCTGATATTCTATCTGGACATTGATTTCCATGAAATTCGCAGGGGTCTGCCAAAATTCGAATCGGTCGCTGGCGGAATCTATTGGCGTCTAGATGCCAAACTATCATATGTAGGGTGAAAAAGATTTCACGAAGTTATTCTACGCTTGATATTCTATCTGGAAATTGATTTTCATGGAATTCAAAGGGGTCCGCCAAAATTCGAATATGTCGCTGGCGGACTCTATTGGCGTATAGATGCCAAACTATCTAATGTACGGTGATACAGATTTCACTATATTAATTAAGGCATAAATCTCTATCTGGACACCGATTTTCATATAATTAAAATGGGTCCGACAAAATTCGAATCTTTCGCTGGCGGACTCTATTGGCGTCTAGAAGCCAAACTATCATATGTAAGGTGATACAGAGTTCACGATATTATTCTACGCCTGATACTCTATCTGGACATTTATTTTCATGGAATTCGCAGGGGTCCGCAAAAATTCAAATCTGTCGCTGGCGGAATCTATTGGCGTCTAGATGCCAAACTATCATATGTAGGGCGATACAGATTTCACCATGTTAATTTACGCCTTAAGTTCTATCTGGACACAGATTGTCATGGAACTCGGAGGGGTCCGACAAAATTCGAATCTGTCGCTGGCGACTCTATTGGCGTCTAGATGCGAAACTTTCAAATGTAGGGTGATACGGATTTCACTATATTAATTTACGCTTAAAGCTCTATCTGGACACTGATTTTCATGGAATTCGAAGGGGTTCGACAAAATCCGAATTATATCTAGATGCCAAATTATCATATGTAGGGTGAACAAGTTTTAAACTTGTTAATCTACGGCTGAAACTCTATCTGGACACCGATTTTCATTGAATTCGAAGGGGTCCGCCAAAATTCGAATCTGTCGCTGGCGGGCTCTATTGACGTCTATATGCCAAACTATCATATGTAGGGTGATACGGATTTCACTATATTAATTTACGCATAAAGCTCTATCTGGACACCGATTTTTATGGAATTCAAAGGGGTCCGACACAATTCGAATCTGTCGCTGGCGTACTCTATTGGCGTCTAGATGCCAAACTATCATATGTAGGGTGAAGCAGATTTCACGATGTTATTCTACGCCTGATACTCTATCTGGACATTGATTTCCATGAAATTCGCAGGGGTCTGCCAAAATTCGAATCGGTCGCTGGCGGAATCTATTGGCGTCTAGATGCCAAACTATCATATGTAGGGTGAAAAAGATTTCACGAAGTTATTCTACGCTTGATATTCTATCTGGAAATTGATTTTCATGGAATTCAAAGGGGTCCGCCAAAATTCGAATATGTCGCTGGCGGACTCTATTGGCGTATAGATGCCAAACTATCTAATGTACGGTGATACGGATTTCGCTATATTAATTTACGCATAAAGCTCTATCTGGACACCGATTTTCATTGAATTCAAAGGGGTCCGCCAAAATTCGAATCTGTCGCTGGCAGACTCTATTGGCGTATAGATGCCAAACTATCTTAGGTAGAGTGATACGGAGTTCACGATGTTATTATACGCCTCATACTCTATCTGGAAATTGATTTTCATGGAATTCGCAGGGGTCCGCCAAAATTCGAATCTGTTGTTGGTGGACTCAATTGGCGTCTAGATACCAAACTATCATATGTAGGGTGAAACGGATTTAACCATGTTAATCTACGCCTGAAGCTCTATCTGGACATTGATTTTCATGGAATTCGAAGGGGTCCGCCAAAATTTGAATCTGTCGCTGGTGGACTCTATTGGCGTCTATATGCCTAACTATCACATGTAAGGTGAAACGGTTTTTACGATGTTATTCTACGCCTGATACTCTATCTGACATTGATTTTCATGGAATTTAAAGGGGTCCGACAAAATTCGAATCCGTCGCTGGCGTACTCTATTGGCGTCTAGATGCCAAACTATGATATGTAGGGTGAAACATATTTGACCATGTTAATCAACGCCTGAAGCTCGATCTGTAGACCGATTTTCATGGAATTCGAAGGGGTCCGCCAAAATTCGAATCTGTCGCTGGCGGTCTCTATTGGCGTCTATATGCCAAACTATCATATGTTGGTTGAAACGGTTTTTCACGATGTTATTCTACGCCTGATGCTCTATCTGGACATTGATTTTCATGGAATTCAAAGGGTTCCGCCAAAATTCGAATCTGTCGCTGGCGGACTCTATTGGCATTTAGATGCCAAACTATCATATGTAGGGTGATACAGATTTCACTATATTAATTAATGCATAAATCTCTATCTGGACACCGATTTTCATGGAATTAAAATGGGTCCGACAAAATTCGAATATTTCGCTGGCGGACTCTATTGGCGTCTAGAAGCCAAACTATCATATGTAAGGTGATACAGAGTTCACGATATTATTCTACGCCTGATACTCTATCTGGACATTTATTTTCATGGAATTCGCAGGGGTCCGCAAAAATTCAAATCTGTCGCTGGCGGAATCTATTGGCGTCTAGATGCCAAACTATCATATGTAGGGCGATACAGATTTCACCATGTTAATTTACGCCTTAAGTTCTATCTGGACACAGATTGTCATGGAACTCGGAGGGGTCCGACAAAATTCGAATCTGTCGCTGGCGACTCTATTGGCGTCTAGATGCGAAACTTTCAAATGTAGGGTGATACGGATTTCACTATATTAATTTACGCTTAAAGCCCTATCTGGACACCGATTTTCATGGAATTCAAAGGGGCCCGACAAAATTCGAATCTGTCGCTGGCGGACTCTATTGGCGTCTAGATGCCAAACAATCATATGTCGGGTGATACGGATTTCACTCTATTAGTTTACGCCTAAATCTCTATCTGCACACCGATTTTCATGGAATTCAAAGGGGTCCGCAAAATTCGAATCTGTCGCTGGCGTACTCTATTGGCGTCTAGATGCCAAACTATCATAGGTAGGGTGAAACAGATTTGACCATGTTAATCTACGCCTGAAACTATTTCTGGACACCGATTTTCATGGTATTAGAAGGGGTCCGCCGAATTCCAATATGTCGCTGGCGGACTATATTGGCGTTTTGGTAATTTTATATCTAGATGCCAAATTATCATATGTAGGGTGAACAAGTTTTAAACTTGTTAATCTACGGCTGAAACTCTATCTGGATACCGATTTTCATGGAATTCGAAGGGGTCCGACAAAATTCGAATTATATCTAGATGCCAAATTATCATATGTTGGGTGAACAAGTTTTAAACTTGTTAATCTACGGCTGAAACTCTATCTGGACACCGATTTTCATGGAATTCGAAAGGGATCCGACAAAATTCGAATCTGTCGCTGGCGGACTTCTATTGGCATTTAGATGCCAAACTATCATATTTAGGGTGAAACAGATTGCACGATGTTAATCTACGCCTAATACTCTATCTAGACATTGATTTTCATGGAAATCGAAGGGGTCCGACAAAATTCGAATATGTCGCTGGCAGACTCTATTGGCGTCTAGATGCCAAACTATCAAATGTAGGGTGATACAGATTTCATTACATTAATTTATGCATAAATCTCTATCTGGACACCGATTTTCATGGAATTAAAATGGGTCCGACAAAATTCGAATCTGTCGCTGGCGGACTCTATTGGCGTCTAGATGCCAAACCATCATATGTAGGGCGATACAGATTTCACCATGTTAATTTACGCCTCAAGCTTCATCTGGACACCGATTTTCATGGAACTCGGAGGGGTCCGACAAAATTCGAATTGTCGCTGGCGGACTCTATTGGCGTCTAGATGCGAAACTTTCAAATTTAGGGTGATACAGATTTCACTATATTAATTTAAGCTTAAAGCTCTATCTGCACACCAATTTTCATGGAATTCAAAGGGGCCCGACAAAATTCGAATCTGTCGCTGGCGGACGCTATTGGCGTCGAGATGACAAACTATCATATGTAGGGTGAAACGGATTTCGCTATGTTAATATACGCCTTAAATTCTATCTGGACACAGATTGTCATGGAATTCGAAGGGGTCCGCCAAAATACGAATCTGTCGCTTGGGTACTCTATTGGCGTCTAGATGCCAAACTTTCAAATGTAGGGTGATACGGATTTCACTATATTAATTTACGCCTAAAGCTATATCTGGACACCGATTTTCATGGAATTCGAAGGGTTCCAACAAAATTCTAATCTGTCGCTGGCGAACTCTATTGGCGTCTAGATACCAAACAATCATATGTCGGATGATACGGATTTCACTCTATTAGTTTACGCTTAAGTCTCTATCCGCACACCGATTTTCATGGAATTCAAAGGGGTCCGCAAAATTCGAATCTGTCGCTGGTACACTCTATTGGCGTCGAGATGACAAACTATCATATTTAGGGTGAAACGGATTTCGCTATGTTAACTACGCCTTAAGTTCTATCTGGACACAGATTGTCATGGAATTCGAAGGGGTCCGCCAAAATTCGAATCTGTCGCTTGGGTACTCTATTGGCGTCTAGATGCCAAACTATCATAGGTAGGGTGAAACAGATTTTACCATGTTAATCTACGCCTTAAACTATTTCTGGACACCGATTTTCATGGTATTAGAAGGGGTCCGCCGAATTCCAATATGTCGCTGGCGGACTCTACTGGCGTTTTGGTAATTTTATATCTAGATGCCAAATTATCATAGGTAGGGTGAACAAGTTTTAAACTTGTTAATCTACGGCTGAAACTCTATCTGGATATCGATTTTCATGGAATTCAAAGGGGTCTGCCAAAATTCGAATCTGTCGCTGGTGTCTATATGCCAAACTAACAAATTTAGGGTGAAACGGTTTTTACGATGTTATTCTACGCCTGATACTCTATCTGGACATTGATTTTCATGGAATTCAAAGGGGTCCGACAAAATTCGAATCCGTCGCTGGCGTACTCTATTGGCGTCTAGATGCCAAACTATGAAATGTAGGGTAATACGGATTTCACTATATTAATTTACGCATAAAGCTTTATCTGGACACCGATTGTTATGGAATTCAAAGGGGTCCGACAAAATTAGAATCTGTCGCTGGCGTACTCTATTGGCGTCTAGATGCCAAACTATGATATGTAGGGCGAAACAGATTTGACCATGTTAATCAACGCCTGAAGCTCGATCTGTAGACCGATTTTCATGGAATTCGAAGGGGTCCGCCAAAATTCGAATATGTCGCTGGCGGTCTCTATTGGCGTCTATATGCCGAACTATCATAGGTGGGGTGAAACGGTTTTCACGATGTTATTCTACGTCTGATACTCTATCTGGGCATTTATTTTCATGGAATTCAAAGGGGCCCGCAAAAATTCGAATCTGTCGCTGGCGGACTCCATTGGCGTCTAGATGCCAAACTATCAAATGTAGGGTGATACAGATTTCACTATATTAATGTATGCATAAATCTCTATCTGGACACCGATTTTCATGGAATTAAAATGGGTCCGACAAAATTCGAATCTGTCGCTGGCGGACTCTATTGGCGTCTAGATGCCAAACTATCATATGTAGGGTGATACAGAGTTCACGATATTATTCTACGCCTCATACTCTATCTGGACATTTATTTTCATGGAATTCGCAGGGGTCCGCAAAAATTTAAATCTGTCGCTGGCGGAATCTATTGTCGTCTAGATGCCAAACTATCATATGTAGGGCGATGCAGATTTCACCATGTTAATTTACGCCTGGAGCTTAATCTGGACACCGATTTTCATGGAACTCGGAGGGGTCCGACAAAATTCGAATCTGTCGCTGGCGGACTCTATTGGCGTCTAGATGCGAAACTTTCAAATGTAGGGTGATACGGATTTCACTATATTAATTTACGCTTAAAGCTCTATCTATACACCAATTTTCATGGAATTCAAAGGGGCCCGACAAAATTCGAATCTGTCGCTGTCGGACTCTATTGGCGTCTAGATGCCAAACAATCATATGTCGGATGATACGGATTTCACTCTATTAGTTTACGCCTAAATCTCTATCTGCACACCGATTTTCATGGAATTCGAAGGGGTCCGCAAAATTCGAATATGTCGCTGGCAAACTCTATTGGCGTCGAGATGACAAACTATCATATGTAGGCTGAAACGGATTTCACTATGTTAATCTACGCCTTAAGTTCTATCTGGACACAGATTGTCATGGAATTCGAAGGGGTCCGCCAAAATTCGAATCTGTCGCTGGCGTACTCTATTGGCGTCTAGATGCCAAACTATCATAGGTAGGGTGAAACAGATTTGACCATGTTAATCTACGCCTGAAACCATTTCTGGACACCGATTTTCAAGGTATTAGAAGGGGTCTGCCGAATTCCAATATGTCGCTGGCGGACTCTATTGGCGTTTTGGTAATTTAAATCTAGATGAAAAATTATCATATGTAGGGTGAACAAGTTTTAAACTTGTTAATCTACGGCTGGAACTCTATCTGGATACCGATTTTCATGGAATTCGAAGGGGTCCAACAAAATTCGAATCTGTCGCTGGCGGACTGTATTGGCGTCTAGATGCCAAACTATCAAATGTAGGGTGATACGGATTTCACTATATTAATTTATGCATAAAGCTCTATCTGGACACCGATTTTCATGGAATTCAAAGGGGTCCGCCAAAATTCGAATCTGTCGCTGGCGGACCCTATTGGTGTCTAGATGCAAAACTATCATATGTACGGTGAAACGGATTTAACCATGTTAATCTACGCCTGAAGCTCTATCTGGACATTTATTTTCATGGAATTCGAAGGGGTCCGCCAAAATTCGAATCTGTCGCTGGTGGACTCTATTGGCGTCTATATGCCAAACTATCATATTTAGGGTGAAACGGTTTTTACGATGTTATTCTACGCCTGATACTCTATCTGGACATTGATTTTCATGGAATTCAAAGGGGTCCGACAAAATTCGAATCCGTCGCTGGCATACTCTATTGGCGTCTAGATGCCAAACTATGAAATGTAGGGTAATACGGATTTCACTATATTATTTTACGCATAAAGCTTTATCTGGACACCGATTTTCATGGAATTCAAAGTGGTCCGACAAAATTCGAATCTGTCGCTGGCGTACTCTATTGGCGTCTAGATGTTAAACTATGATATGTAGGGTGAAACAGATTTGACCATGTTAATTAACGCCTGTAGTTCGATCTGTAGACCGATTTTCATGGAATTCGAAGGGGTCCGCCAAAATTCGAATCTGTCGCTGGCGGTCTCTATTGGCGGCTATATGCCAAACTATCATAAGTAGGGTGAAACGGTTTTCACGATATTATTTTACGCCTGATACTTTATCTGGACATTGATTTTCATGGAATTCAAAGGAGTCCGCCAAAATTCGAATCTGTCGCTGGCGGACTCTATTGGCATTTATATGCCAAACTATCATATGTAG
This sequence comes from Chirona hameri, assembly GCA_036785665.1. Lineage (NCBI taxonomy): Eukaryota > Metazoa > Arthropoda > Thecostraca > Balanomorpha > Balanidae > Chirona > Chirona hameri. Next base: position 28,710 of record JAXIVJ010002853.1, read on the forward strand.
GGTGAAAAAGATTGCACGATGTTAATCTACGCCTGATACTCTATCTAGACATTGATTTTCATGGAAATCGAAGGGGTCCGACAAAATTCGAATATGTCGCTGGCAGACTCTATTGGCGTCTAGATGCCAAACTATCAAATGTAGGGTGATACAGATTTCACTATATTAATTTATGCATAAATCTCTATCTGGACACCGATTTAATTGGAATTAAAATGGGTCCGATAAAATTCGAATCTGTCGCTGGCGGACTCTATTGGCGTCTAGATGCCAAACTATCATATGTAGGGTGATACGGAGTTCACCATGTTGTTCTACGCCGGATACTCTATCTCGACATTTATTTTCATGGAATTTGCAGGGGTCCGCAAAAATTCAAATCTGTCGCTGGCGGAATCTATTGGCGTCTAGATACCAAACTATCATATGTAGGGCGATACAGATTTCGCCATGTTAATTTTCGCCTGAAACTCTATCTGGACACCGATTTTCATGGAATTCGAAGGGGTCCGACAAAATTCGAATCTGTCGCTGGCGGACTCTATTGGCGTCTAGATGCCAAACTATCAAATGTAGGGTGATACGGATTTCACTATATTAATTTATGCATAAAGCTCTATCTGGAAACCGATTTTCATGGAATTCGCAGGGGTTCGCCAAAATTCGAATCTGTTGCTGGTGGATTCAATTGGCGTCTAGATGCCAAACTAACAAATTTAGGGTGAAACGGTTTTAACCATGTTAATCTACGCCTGATACTCTATCTGGACATTGATTTTCATGGAATTCAAAGGGGTCCGACAAAATTCGAATCCGTCGCTGGCGTACTCTATTGGCGTCTAGATGCCAAACTATGAAATGTAGGGTACTACGGATTTCACTATATTAATTTACGCATAAAGCTTTATCTGGACACCGATTGTTATGGAATTCAAAGGGGTCCGACAAAATTAGAATCTGTCGCTGGCGTACTCTATTGGCGTCCAGATGCCAAACTATGATATGTAGGGTGAAACAGATTTGACCATGTTAATCAACGCCTGAAGCTCGATCTGTAGACCGATTTTCATGGAATTCGAAGGGGTCCGCCAAAATTCGAATATGTCGCTGGCGGTCTCTATTGGCGTCTATATGCCGAACTATCATATGTGGGGTGAAACGGTTTTCACGATGTTATTCTACGTCTGATACTCTATCTGGGCATTTATTTTCATGGAATTCAAAGGGGTCCGCAAAAATTCGAATCTGTCGCTGGCAGACTCTATTGGCGTCTAGATGCCAGACTATCAAATGTAGGGTGATACGGATTTCACTATATTAATTTATGCATAAAGCTCTATCTGGACACCGATTTTCATGGAATTCAAAGGGGTCCGCCAAAATTCGAATCTGTCGCTGGCGGACCCTATTGGCGTCTAGATGCCAAACTATCAAATGTAGGGTGATACAGATTTCACTATATTAATTTATGCATAAATCTCTATCTGGACACCGATTTCATTGGAATTAAAATGTGTCCGACAAAATTCGAATCTGTCGCTGGCGGACTCTATTGGCGTCTAGATGCCAAACTATCATATGTAGGGTGATACGGAGTTTACGATGTTGTTCTACGCCGGATACTCTATCTCGACATTTATTTTCATGGAATTCGCAGGGGTCCGCAAAAATTCAAATCTGTCGCTGGCGGAATCTATTGGCGTCTAGATACCAAACTATCATATGTAGGGCGATACAGATTTCACCATGTTAATTTACGCCTGAAGCTCTATCTGGACACCGATTTTCATGGAACTCGGAGGGGTCCGACAAAATTCGAATCTGTCGCTTGCGGACTCTATTGGCGTCTAGATGCCAAACTTTCAAATGTAGGGTGATACGGATTTCACGATATTAATTTACGCCTAAAGCTTTATCTGGACACCGATTTTCATGGAATTCAAAGGGGCCCGACAAAATTCGAATCTGTCGCTGTCGGACTCTATTGGCGTCTAGATGCCAAACAATCATATGTCAGGTGATACGGATTTCACTCTATTAGTTTACGCCTAAATCTCTATCTGCACACTGATTTTCATGGAATTCAAAGGGTTTGCAAAATTCGAATCTGTCGCTGGCAAACTCTATTGGCGTCGAGATGACAAACTATCATATGTAGGGTGAAACGGATTTCGCTATGTTAATCTACGCTTTAAGTTCTATCTGGAAACAGATTGTCATGGAATTCGAAGGGGTCCGCCAAAATTCGAATCTGTCGCTGGCGGACTCTATTGGCGTCTAGGTGTCAAACTATCTTAGGTAGGGTGAAACAGATTTGACCATGTTAATCTACGCCTGAAACTATTTCTGGACACCGATTTTCATGGTATTAGAATGGGTCCGCCGAATTCCAATATGTCGCTGGCGGACTCTATTGGCGTTTTTGTAATTGTATATCTAGATGCCAAATTATCATACGTAGGGTGAACAAGTTTTAAACTTGTTAATCTACGGCTGAAACTCTATCTGGACACCGATTTTCATGGAATTCGAAGGGGTCCGACAAAATTCGAATCTGTCGCTGGCGGACTCTATTGGCGTCTAGATACCAAACTATCAAATGTAGGGTGATACGGATTTCACTATATTAATTTATGCATAAAGCTCTATCTGGATACCGATTTTCATGGAATTCAAAGGGGTCCGGCAAAATTCGAATATTTCGCTGGTGGACTCTATTGGCGTCTAGATGCCAAACTATCATATGTAGGGTGAAACAGATTTCACGAAGTTATTTCACGCTTGATATTCTATCTGGACATTGATTTTCATGGAATTCAAAGGGGTCCGCCTAAATTCAAATCTGTCGCTGGCGGACTCTATTGGCGTATAGATGCCAAACTATCAAATGTAGGGTGATACGGATTTCGCTATATTAATTTACGCATAAAGCTCTATCTGGACACCGATTGTCATGGAATTCAAAGGGGTCCGCCAAAATTCGAATCTGTCGCTGGTGGACTCTATTGGCGTCTAGATGCCAAACTATCATATGTAGGTTGATACGGAGTTCACGATGTTATTCTACGCCTGATACTATATCTGGACATTTATTTTCATGGAATTATCAGGGGTCCGCCAAAATTCAAATATGTCGCTGGAGGGATCTATTGGCGTCTAGATGCCAAACTATCATATGTAGGGCGATACAGATTTCACCATGTTAATTTACGCCTGAAGCTCTATCTGGACAATAGATCTCTAGTTTGGCATCTCTGTCTAGATGCCAAACTATCATATGTAGGGTGATACGGATTTCACGATTTTATTCTACGCCTGATACTCTATCTGGAAATTGATTTTCATGGAATTCGCAGGGGTCCGCCAAAATTCGAATCTGTCGCTGGTGGACTCTATTTGCGTCTAGATGCCAAACTATCATATGTAGGGTGAAACAGATTTAACCATGTTAATCTACGCCTGAAGCTCTATCTGGATATTTATTTTCATGGAATTCGAAGGGGTCCGCCAAAATTAGAATCTGTCGCTGGCGGGCTCTATTGGCGTCTATATGCCAAACTATCATATGTAGGGTGATACGGATTTCACTATATTAATTTACGCATAAAGCTCTATCTGGACACCGATTTTTATGGAATACAAAGGGGTCCGACACAATTCGAATCTGTCGCTGGCGTACTCTATTGGCGTCTAGATGCCAAACTATGATATGTAGGGTGATGCAGATTTCATGATGTTATTCTACGCCTCATACTCTATCTGGACATTGATTTCCATGAAATTCGCAGGGGTCTGCCAAAATTCGAATCGGTCGCTGGCGGACTCTATTGTCGTCTAGATGGCAAACTATCATATGTAGGGTGAAACAGATTTCACGAAGTTATTCTACGCTTGATATTCTATCTGGAAAATGATTTTCATGGAATTCAAAGTGGTCCGCCAAAATTCGAATATGTCGCTGGCGGACTCTATTGGCGTATAGATGCCAAACTATCAAATGTAGGGTGATACGGATTTCGCTATATTAATTTACGCATAAAGCTCTATCTGGACACCGATTTTCATGGAATTCAAAGGGGTCCGCCAAAATTCGAATCTGTCGCTGGCACTCTATTGGCGTATAGATGCCAAACTATCATATGTAAGGTGATACAGATTTCACGATGTTATTCTGCGCCTGATATTCTATCTGGAAATTGATTTTCATGGAATTCGAAGGGGTCCGCCAAAATTCGAATCTGTCGCTGGTGTACTCTATTGACGTCTATATGCCAAACTATCATATGTAAGGTGAAACAAGTTTGGCCATGTTTATTGTTAACCCTATTTGTAACAGGGGGGGGGGGGGTGGGGCGGATTCCGCCGCCCCCCCCCCCTCATGTTTTTCGCAGATATCTCCAGAACGGCTGGGAGCAGGCCCAATAAATTTTGGGACTTTTCATAGAATTGAATACCGCATTTGGAGTCAAAATTTTGAGTTCATAACCTGAACAGAGGCGGTTCCAGGGTACAGTTTTGGGTGGGTTCGGAGGCGATATTTGGCGATAAAACGGAAATGCGATCTTCACGGTTTCTTCGTAACTGCCTCAAGTATGAAGGAGTTACATCGATTCACGGTGATTGTAACAAGTGCAAATTAGTTGATGTTAATGAAATATCATTAAAATTTCATCGCAGAGGCGGATTCAGGAACTTGAAAAGGGGGGTTTTCCAAGAAGTATTCAATGCTTGGCGGGAAGCAAATAGAGCAATGTAAGGGGCATTTATAGTTATCAAGATGTAAAAGATAGCTTCTGCTTCCATTATTTGCATAATTTATTACATATTGAGTTTCAGGGGCGTGTTCAGGCACATGAAAAGGGGGGTGACTGGCTTGGTGATGACGATATGCCAGCGATAACGGCACAATAGACGGTTAGCTTATAATTATATATGCACATATGAGGCCAGGAAAGGGAATAAAGTCATTTTTTGCAGAGGCGCGCTCAGGAATGGAAGAAAGGGGGTCATATTATATTGCAAGGAAACTAAGAGGCATGGGCGTACAATGGCATAACATACTGTAGTTTTCGGAAAAAAACACGCACCACAGGCTACTCTACGAACGAGTATAAGATATTAGGCGAGTCCAGGTAGGGTAAAAAGGGGGTAAGCAATGCTAATTGAAGGGTTAAGTGAAATAGTTACTGTTGACTAGTTAGTATCATAATAGCGGATAATATACTTATCGAAAGGTATTGAGCCGCCCCAGTTTGGATCCTGGATACGCCTATTATGAAGTACAACATGCAAAAAGGAACTATCTACGATCAGTAACATATTTATAGTGCTGGGTAGCAACTTGTCTGCGGTTAATATTTTTTCCAATTTTACCCCCCCCCCTTTTTCACTAACCTGGTACCGCCTATGGCAAAAAGAAGAAGATTTTTAACTGTTTTCCTAATGTCACAATCACATACCATTTCATTTCTTAAAAACACACATACAAAATGGTTTTATTACGCATTTACTTCACCCCCATATTGAGTGACCTGCACACGCCTATGATTTTTGAATTTTCAAACGCCACTGTCATATATCAATGTCCAATTCAATCTCTATCGATTCGTATTAATTGTGTTAAAATCGGTTGATAAACATGAAAGCTATGTTGGATCAAAAATACCACTAAAACTTGTGGTTTTTGCCCCCCTGTTGCTCCCCTATCAAAAATTTAGATTTGTTTTATTATTTAGAAATGTAGATCGTGTTGAGGGGAACCAAACGCCGTTTCATTTTTGAAAATCGGACGGGTAGATCTCGAGATCTCCGGGGGGAGGCGGAATCCGCCCCCCCCCCCCCTGTTACAAATAGGGGTAGCCAGGAGCCTGTTACAAATAGGGTTAATCTACGCCTGGAAATCTATCTAGACACTGATTTTCATGGCATAAAGGGGTCCCTCAAAATTCGAAAATGTCGCTGGCGGAATCTATTGGCGTTTAGATGAAAACTATCATATGTAGGGTGAAACGGATTTAACGATGTTATTCTACGCCTGATACTCTATCTGGACATTTATTTTCATGGAATTCACAGGGATCCGCCAAAATTCGAATCTGTCGCTGGCATACTCTATTGGCGTCTAGATACCAAACTATCATATGTAGGGTGAAACCGATTTGACCATGTTAATTAATATACGCCTGAAGCTCTATCTGGACGCCGATTTTCATGGAATTTGAAGGGGTCCGCCAAAATTCTAATTTGTCGCTGGCGGACTCTATTGGCGTCTAGATGGTGAACTATCATATGTAGGGTGAAACGGATTTAACCATGTTAATCTACGCCTGAAGCTCTATCTGGAAACCGGTTTTCATGGAATTCGAAAGAGTCCTTCAAAATTCGAATATGTCGCTGGCGGACTCTATTGGCGTCTAGATGCCAAACTATCATAGGTAGGGTGAAACAGATTTCACCATGTTAATCTACGCCTGAAACTGTTTCTGGACACCGATTTACATGGTATTAGAAGGAGTCTGCCGAATTCCATATGTCGCTGGCGGACTCTATTGGCGTTTTGGTAATTTTATATCTAGATGCCAAATTCTCATATGTAGGGTGAACAAGTTTTAAACCTGTTAATCTACGGCTGAAACTCTATCTGGACATCGATTTTCATTGGAATTCGAAGGGGTCCGACAAAATTCGAATATGTCGCTGGCGGACTCTATTGGCGTCTAGATGCCAAACTATCAAATGTAGGTTGATACAGATTTTACTATATTAATTTAGGCATAAAGCTCTATCTGGACACCGATTTTCGTGGAATCAAAGGGGTCCGACAAAATTCGAATCTGTCGCTGGCGTACTCTATTGGTGTCTAGATGCCAAACTATCATATTTAGGGTGATGCGGATTTCATGATGTTATTCTACGCCTGATACTCTATCTGGAAATTGATTTTCATGGAATTCGCAGGGGTCCGCCAAAATTCGAATATGTCGATCTATTGGCGTGTAGATGCCAAACTATCATATGTATGGTGAAACAGATTTAACCATGTTAATCTACGCCTGAAGCTCTATCTGGACATTGATTTTCATGGAATTCAAAGGGGTCCGCCAAAATTCGAATTTGTCGCTGACGGACTCTATTGGCGTCTATATGCCAAACTATCATATGTAGGGTGATACGGATTTCACTATATTAATTTACGCATAAAGCTCTATCTGGACACCGATTTTCATGGAATTCAAAGGGGTCCGACAAAATTCGAATATGTCGCTGGCGGACTCTTTTGGCGTATAGATGCCAAACTATCAAATGTAGGGTGATACGGATTTCGCTATACCAATTTACGCATAAATCTCTATTTGGACACCGATTTTCATGGAATTCAAAGGGGTCCGCCAAAATTCGAATTTGTCGCTGGCGGACTCTATTGGCGTCTAGATGCCAAACTATCATATTTAGGGTGAAACGGTTTTTCACGATGTTATTCTACGCCTGATACTCTATCTGGACATTGATTTCTATGGAATTCGCAGGGATCCGCCAAAATTCGAATCTGTCGCTGGTGGACTCTATTGGCGTCTAGATGCCAAACTATCATATGTAGGGTGAAACGGATTTAACCAGGTTAATCTATGCCTGAAGCTCTATCTGGACATTTATTTTGATGGAATTCGAAGGGGTCCGCCAAAACTTAAAAACTATATTTGGCGTCTAGACGCTAAACTGTCATATGTAGGGTGGAACGGATTTCACCACGTTCATTAACGCTTAAAACTCCATCTGGACACCGATTTTCATGAAAATCGAAGGGGTCCGCCAAAACTCGAGTATGTCGCTGGCGAACTCTATTTTTAGTTTAGACGCCAAACTATCATATGTAGGGTGAAACAGATTTCACCATGTTGATTTACATGCTCTTGTTTATCTTTCTGTAGAGTTGTAGATGATTCTGAGGGGTCCGCGAATCTGTCGCTGAATTTGAATGTGAATCTGTCGCTGTCTTCACACACGTATTCCACGCTTTCACAATTTACTTGAAAACTATAGAGGTCCGATCTGGGTAGTAGGTGGTACACAACCTGCCTGCCATTATGCTGATCAGTGGCGGATCCAGGGGGCTGTAGGGACCGAAGCTCCCTGCCTTAGAACATGCTGGTTATTGATTCGACCCTGATTGCATCGATTGGAATCGTTCAATCAAAATTATTTTAATCAAACAATAATTGATTCACCACAAGATCTTTTGATTCATGCATCGTGATCTAATCAAAACCCGCATCAAATCAAGACTGATTGAATCAAAAGATTTAACGATTATTAACCCGCGAGTCACTCGGGCGACAAGAAGCTCCCCTTAGGAATATTAGGAATATCTCAGCAACTAATGCAGATATCAACGCCAAACTTTCTGTACATTTCTGGGCATCATTTTACATATTTTGAGAAAAAACAAAGCAATGTCGTTAGTAATTTTTCGAGATATAGTGAATTTAGTGACGTCACTAAACACGATTTTGACACCAAAATCAGCTAAACTTTGTCAGGCTGTACAAATGCCGCATTTGAAGCAAAATGCAATAAAAAAACGCTTAAAGGTAGAAAATTGCAAGGGCTACAAACCAGCAATCTAGAAATTTCGAAACTTTTGGTTTTGACCCCAAAAATTTCATTTTTTTAAAGGCCCACAAAATCAAATTTTTCAAAGATATTTAAAAAAACGGAATATATGTCAGATAGCTACATATGAGCAACTAACATACCAAATTTCAAAATGATATCATCTTTTTTAACTGACATGGCATATAAAGTATGGGTAAATTATGAAGTCATATTTTGAAATTGCGTTTTTTGGCTTGTATTGACCAGATACAGACAAATAAATGCCAGCAATGTATTTTTTAGATACAACTGATATAGAAACATGCTTTTGTCATTTCGATTAATCAATTTTACATTTTTACCCTCAGTGACCTGAACTTGACCTGAACTTGACACTAACTTCACGTAAATGAAGTCAGGTGGTAAAACTATTATCACTATCGAATTCTACGCGTAAAAGCATCCATAAAACATGTGCTGCATGACTTTCGTAGATATTTTGTGTGTAGTGACCTTTTGTGACCTGACATTGGCCTTGATCTTTTCCAACAATCTCACTTTAGCTCATGTGGAATATTTATCATACCCTTTACAATACTTTGAGTGAGTATAGGTGCAATCGAAGGCCGGGAATGGCAAGTATTGTACATAAACTCAAATACCTCGATTTTGACGTTTGACTTGACCGTGACCTGACATGTGACATTAATTTGAAATTTTCAAGTGTGCGTTAGGTTCATCTCATTGCGCGTTTTCGAATGCCGCCTTGCGCGTCCCGCTGCGATCATTGGTTCGGAAGATACCAGGGGGGGGGGGCTAAAAAAGACCCTCCCCCAGTGAGCCGTGTTACAGAATATACCCCAGTGACTGCCTGGTTAACGATTCAAGTACACTGGTAAATTGTGCAAATACATACAGTCCCAGTGGCTACATTCATTTATACTGAAATAGTATTGCTGTAACAATGTTTTAGTGATCATATATATATGTATGTTTCCATTTTTATTGATTTGATATAAATTAACCACATATATTTAAATGTTGAATCAAACGTGAATCAATTAAAATATTTGTTTTGATTCTTTGAATCGGAAAGAATCAATTCTCAAAATTCATCCGTGAATCCAATGGTGATTGAATCATTCAGATTCCAAAGTGAATCATGATTGAATCGTTCCAAAAAAGTTGAATCAATAACCAGTCTGCCTTAGAAAACGGCGCCCTCGGGCACCGCGGCGCCGAAGGCGCCGCGACGCCGTTCTTGCAAAGGATTTGCCGTTGCCAAAGGCGCCGTTGCGTTCTCGGGAGGCCGCCAGGGCGCCCTTGTGTCTACCGACAGCATCGTGGCACTTTTGAAAGGCACCCTGACACCCTCAGAAGACAGCTTGCCGCCCTCACAACGCATTATGCCGCCCTCATAAGGTACACCGCCGCCTTCGGAAGGCATCATGCCGCCCTCGGAAGGCATCATGTCGCCCTCGGAAAACATCGTTTCGCCCTTGGAAGACATTTTGCCGCCCTCGAAGTGCATTATGCCGCAATCGGAAGATGTCGCCCTCTGAAGGCATCTTGCCGCCCTCAGAGCACATTATGTCGCCCTCTGAAGGCATCTTGCCGCCCTCAGAGCACATTATGTCGCCCTCTGAAGGCATCTTGCCGCCCTCAGAGCACATTATGTCGCCCTCTGAAGGCATCTTGCCGCCCTCAGAGCACATTATGTCGCCCTCTGAAGGCATCTTGCCGCCCTCAGAGCACATTATGTCGCCCTCAGAGCACATTATGTCGCCCTCTGAAGGCATCTTGCCGCCCTCAGAGCACATTATGTCGCCCTCTGAAGGCATCTTGTCGCCCTCAGAGCACATTATGTCGCCCTCTGAAGGCATCTTGCCGCCCTCAGAGCACATTATGTCGCCCTCTGAAGGCATCTTGCCGCCCTCAGAGCACATTATGCCGCCCCCGGAGGCATCCTGCCGCCCTCAGAGCGCATTATGCCGCTCTTTCGAAGGCATCATACCGCTCTCGGAAGACATCTTGCCGCCCTCGGAAGGCATGTTGCCGCCCTCAGATCGCATTATGCCGCCCTTGGAAGGCATCATGCCCTCCTCAGAGTCCAGAGAGCATTATGCCGCCCTCGGAAAGCATCATGCGGCCCTCGGAAAACATCTTGCCGCCCTCGGAAGACATTTTGCCGCCCTCGAAGTGCATTATATCGACCTCGAAAGATGTCTTGTGGCCCTCGGAAGGCATCTTACCGCCCTCAGAGTCCAATATGCCGCCCTCAGAAGGCATCCTGCCGCCCTCAGAGCGCATTATGTCGCCCTCGGAAATCATCATGTCGCCCTCGGAAAACATTTTGCTGCCCTCGGAAGACATTTTTCCGCCCTTAGAGTACATTATGCCGCCTTCGGAGTTCTGAAGACGTCTTGCCACCCTTGGAAGGCATCCTTGCTACCCTTGGAAGGCATCCTTGCTACCCTCGGAAGGTATCATACCGCCCCCGAATGGCACCTTGCTGGCCCGAAAGCGATGCGGTGCTCCGGCGCACTCAGAATGATGGCACCCTGACGCATTCAGCTTCCCTCCGACGGCGACCGGGCACCCGTGACCCTCGAAACCAATAACACGTTTTTGCCCCCCCCCCCCCTCCCGATAGGGCCCTGGATGGCGCCTATACGAAGAGGCCTGGACCCCATGAAATAACCGTGACACTTTTTTAATATGCCTGGCGAGGCGTTGAAGGTGCTGACGCATTGTACCTTTCACACTCGGGGCGCCTAAGAATAGCTTGGATGAATGTCCAATGTCCATGATGTCCACAGCTCCACAGAAACGTTTTCAGCGTCGGTCACCGATTTCTACGCGATTTGATCCTAAAGACTAACGTAAAAACGAACCTCCTGCTTTAAACAATCAGGTCCATTTTGACCTTACTGGTCTCCTTCAAGATCAAATTTAAGGTCAAACGACGCGGAACGCTGTAGCGCCCAAAGTTACCGTCCGATCGCGACAATTTGGTCTCAAACGATTCCTTGTGCCCAATTGCAAGATGACAAGAATGTTCAGGGTTGTGCCTCGTGACGTTCAAGGTCAAGCCCCGTGACCTTTAATGTCAAATTCATGGTCAAAGGACTTTTTCCCCCCGTCCTTTCCATTTCCAGAATGACAAGCATTCTTAGAGTTGTGCCCCGTGACTTTCAAGTTAGCGCCCAAAGTTGGGCGCTACAGCGTTCCCAGTCCTTTGACCTGGAAGGTCACGGGGAACAAATTGACTCTATTTGTCGTCCTGGAAATGGGACGGGGCATCGTTTGAGACCAATTGTGTTGCAATCGGACGCAAACTTTGAGCGCTACAGCGTCCCCCGTCCTTTGACATTGAATTTTACCTTAAGGAGACCTGTAAGGCCTGATTCTGGGAAACAGGGGGTTCGATTTGATATTGAGACCAAATGTCGTAAAAATCGGTGACCGACGCTGGAAACGTTTTATAATCCCCTTGGATTGGCGCGACCCAATAAGAACGAATCAACTGTCGTAACACAAAATTTTGCTCCTTGTTTATCCACGTATACAACTTAGTTTCCCGATGTTGCGACAATATTTTGTTTTGCTTCTCCGTGCTGTATTAAGTTAGTCCGGAGAATAAAAAAAAAATCATATAAATCTTGTGAATCATGTGAACTTACGTATACGTAGATCCGCAGTCGGACCTTCGATCATGCCACCAGACTTTCAAAAGGGTCCCGCGCCCCGCTGGGGTATTCAGCCGAACGGGGGGGGGGACATATACTGCCACCTCGTTATCTTCCGAACCAATAACTGCAGCGAGACGCGCAAGGGGCAATCGAAAGCTCTCAATGAGACACATGTAAAACATGCGTGAAATGTTGAAAATAAGGTCACATGTCAGGTCACGGCCAGGTGAAATGTCAAAATCGAGGTATTTGGGTTGATTTGCTATACTTTCCATTTAAAGCCTTATATTGCGACTATTATGGCACAAAGTGCTCTCACAGGCATAACATATCTTCCGCATAAGGGAAATTGAGATTGTAAGCAAAGGTCAAGCCGTCAAGGGCAGGTCAGAAAATATAACTATTGGCGAAAGGTCTACGAAAGTCATGCGACACATGTTTTATGGGTTATTTTACACGTATAATTTGATTGTTTTTTTAAAATAATTTTATTGCCGGTATCGGTAACATCTGTCGGCGCATTTGTCGGTAACCAGCTACAGTCGTGTAAGATTGTCCCACCATGTCCAGAAAACCTTAGATAATCTGCTAGATAAATATATAAATCTGCTCCTACAATGCACGCTGATGCTAACAGTTAGTAGCGAGGGCAGGAGGGAGCCTGCGGGACACGGCGCGTGTTCCAGCCGCAGCACGGTCCTAGACTGGAGCAGCAGAGAGCGGAACAAGGCCTAACGCAGGTGCTTGGCTGAGCGGCTGGCGTTGACCCCTATGCACCCCTATGCCCCAATGCTGAGCAAATAGATAGCCAGCTGACGGCGTCCATCCACGAGGCTGCTGCCGATGCTGGCTGCTCTCGGCGCTGGAGGCCACCAAAGTCCTGGTGGACTCCCGCCGTGTCAGCTGTTCGAGACCGTGCTCGCCTCTGGCGCCGAATGTGGACCGACGCTGGCCGGCCCCGGCACACGGTGATGCACGATTGCTTTCGGGCAGCGCGACGGGCATACAGGCGTGCCCGAGTGGACGCGGCGCGCGCCAAAGCGGACAGCGGCGCTCGCCTCCTGTCTGTGCTGCGCCGACATGGGAAGGTGAAGGCTTTCTGGCGACGCGTGGAGCTCGCGCGCCGCGGCCCAGTCGGCTCGCGCTCCACACTTACCGCCGAGAACTTTGAAGCCCACTCCAGTCCCATTCACGCGGACGACGAGGCACTCTCTGCAGAGCAGGAGGAAGTGCGCACTCGAGTCGCGGCCTTGATGGCCCAAGCACAGGCCAATCCGGGTCCCAACAGGCTAATCACAGCCGAGGACGTGGCGCTCCTGATCCCGGAGCTGAACCGTGACGCGTCACCCGGTGCCGACGGAGTCACCGCCGAGCACCTTCTTAACGGCTCCTCTCCGGCGCTGTTACAGGCCCTCGCTAGTCTTCTCACCACGTGCCTCGCGGAAAAGCGCGTGCCGGTCAGTTTTTCTAGCAGTACGGTTGTACCGCTCATAAAGAAAAGCTGTCTGGACCCAGACTGCGCGGACAGCTATAGGCCAATCTCTCTGGTGTCCATAGTGACAAAATTGCTAGAGATGATACTACTGGATGAAATCGGCAGCTCATTCCAACCTTCCGGACTACTTTTAGGATTCCTAGGTCACCGTGGCACAAGAGAGGCGACCATGCTTGTACAGGAGGCAGCACAGCACTACCTGTCTCGTAGGTCCCCCTTGTTTGTTGCCAACTTAGACGCACGGAAATGTTTTGACCGATTATGGCATGCCGGCGTCCTGCTTCAGGCCAGTGACCACCTGTCTCGGCGAAGCTGGGCGCTCCTTGCGTCTTGGTACGCACATCTGACAGCGCGAGTCCGTTTTGGAGGGGCGCTGTCGGACGCCTTCGGCGTGCGCCGAGGGGTTAGACAGGGGGCGTTATTATCGCCGTGTTTAACCAACATGTTCTTGCTGCCGCTAATTCAGCAGCTTGATGACAGCGGCTTAGGTCCGCTGGTCTATGGCCATCACGTCCCGGTAGTTGCCTACGCGGATGATCTACTCGTGATGTCCAGTAATACACGTGATTTGCAAAAAATGCTAGACATTGTTACCAACTTCTCAATGAGTTGGAGGCTAGAATTTGTAAACTCGAACCCAAGCATGACCAAAAGTCATTGTTTCATTTTCGGAGCCGGACTCTTGGCTCAGCTGCCTGAGTGGAACTTGTGCGGACAGGCATTGTCGTACAGGGAGGAGACAGAGAACCTGGGAGTAGAACCGGCGCCTTGCAGCTGCTTCGCTCGCAGCTGCAAGGCGCCGATCACGTGAACGCGCGACTGCGCCGCGGTGGAGGGGCTTTCTTCGGTCTCACGCCAGCTGGCATGTTTAACTCGCACCTGCCGGCGGCAGACAAGGCCTACCTCTGGCGCGCTGTAGTGTCACCGGCTATGCTATATGGCTGTGCACTGTGCTACCTGAGGTCCCCTGACATTGCGCGCCTGGAGTCGTGGCAGGCGACAGCCATCAAATCTGCGCTACGCTTGCCTCGCATAGCGCACCATACAGCACTGCTGGCGGCGCTACAGATACCTAGAGTGCAAGTAGTGCTTCGCCGCGCATTATTCAATGCCTTCAGCAATGCATTTCGCGGTGCCCATCGCCTTCGCTGTGTTCTATTAAGCAGTTTAGCGCGTGTTGCCCTCAACGCGACTTCCGCGTGCAACACGGGTTCGCTGGCAAATTATATGCCTGTACTGTGTGGAGGGAGCCTTGCGACGCTATTGCGAGTTGCCGGAGGGCGCGTCGACCGGGAGCTATTGGATACCCCCGGCCCCTCTGTGGCCTTACCGACTCCTTCCGGTGGCTTCTGGCTCAGAATAACAAGGACGCCTGGGGCCTCATTCGGCTTTTGGTGTTGCCTCATGGGTGATCGTGTTTGAGTGTGTGCCGGTGAATGGCATGGCCTATATGTGGGCGTGTATACGTGTATGCGTGTGTGTGTGTGTATATACATACCTACTTACTGTTTAACCGTACCTACTGACATGTGCTTTGTCCCCATGTAGGGATGTCTGAATAAATTGATTGATTGATTGATTGGTCGCTATATACATGCATACATTTACATATAACAGACACGAGCAACGATCCAGTGCTGTTCACATCACCAATTCCCCCGAGTCAGACATTTGCATATAACAGACACGAACAACGGTCCAGTGCTGTTCACATCACCAATTCCCCCCCGAGTCAGACATCTACATATAACAGACACGAACAACGGTCCAGTGCTGTTCACATCACCAACTCCCCCGAGTCAGACATTTACATATAACAGACACGAACAACGATCCAGTGCTGTTCACATCACCAATTCCCCCGAGTCAGACATTTACATATAACAGACACGAACAACGATCCAGTGCTGTTCACATCACCAATTCCCCCGAGTCAGACATTTACATATGACAGACACGAACAACGATCCAGTGCTGTTCACATCACCAATTCCCCCGAGTCAGACATAAAGTGACGCCACCTTAACAGACACGAACAACGGTCCAGTGCTGTTTACATCACCAATTCCCCCCCGAGTCAGACATCTACATATAACAGACACGAACAACGGTCCAGTGCTGTTCACATCACCAATTCCCCCGAGTCAGACATAAAGTGACGCCATGACGCCATAACAGACACGAACAACGATCCAGTGCTGTTCACATCACAAATTCCCCCGAGTCAGACATAAAGTGACGCCATGACGCCATAACAGACACGAACAACGGTCCAGTGCTGTTCACATCACAAATTCCCCCGAGTCAGACATAAAGTGACGCCACCTGTTATGAAACTTATCAATAGTGTGTTTTTTTTTATAGCGATTGCCTTTTCAATCCTAAAATATTTGTCTACTGAGTACCGAAAAACGTCGGCAGTTATCCGTCCATCTCTATACCTTTGGCTTACAACAAATTGCTTTGCTAACAATATAATTACATCAACAACGTCTTTACTTTTCAGAAAACCAAACACAACGTGCCTCGCAGTTGGGTGAAATTCGTGCAAGTTCAGCCTCCGCTTTACTATTATTGCTAGTTCGTCCCAAAATAGTTTAACCTCAAAACAGTTAATAAAGAAATGCTGCAATGTTTCCACTTCCCCGCAGTGATTGCAAAATGGGTCATCAATTATTTTCCTGATGCAAAGGTATCTTCTTGTGGGAAAATATCTGTGTAGTATTCGATACTGCAAACTTTGTAACTTTGTTGAAGTTGTCACATCAAATGCTAGTTGATATATTTTGAGCCATTTATCACCGAAATCAATACGTTCATTCTTCCAGCGCTGCTGGGCAGTTGGAATAGCACCGGGGACCCATTTTGAATAGAAATACTTGGCTTTGACAAGATGTAATGGAACGAATTTCCCTTTAACTTCAATGCCAGCTCGCATGCCCTTTTCCTCCTCCGTTATAGCGGGTGAGCCATCTAGCATTAGCTTCCATTGCCTGGGAATGGCCTGACACCAACCCATATATTTAAATGAACCAATGCGGGCATATGGATATTTTTATACGAAGACTGCATGGGTCATGAGGCGTCCCTGGCTATCGACTAAATTATCTATGTAGTTGGCGCCATAACGTGACAATGTTCGCCACACTATTGGTTTATGATCTACGCAATTTGCTATATTATTCCATAGGTACTGCCTTCGTACCTCCCTGCCATTAGAAGGTTCTACAACTGGGACGGCCTCTCGGAACCATAACAACACTTCTTTATACAATTCGGATATACACAAACCCTGCACCCACCTCTTATCATAATTCATTGCTACTAACTCTTTTATCGCACGTTGGACTCGGATTTCAAACACTCTAACAAACTGCAACTGGTTCGCATTGTCCATTTTTGCTAGCCACGCTGCTCTGTTTGCCTGATACATTATCACCAAATCAGGACAAGACAAACCACCTGCTTTTATTCCCTGGCAGAGAGTTCTCTTAGCCACTTTCGGGGGACGTCCTCTCCACAGGAACTTCATTAGATGGCTCTGTATCAAATCCAAGTACCTTCTTGGTATTTGCTGTACCGCTATTACATAAATGAGCTGAGACACAGCCAGTGACTTAGCTACAGTTATTTTGCCTTTGAGTGTGAGATCCCGCTGTCTTCACTGCTCCAATGTTCGCTCGATTTTGGACACGATAGGTTCTACATTAATAGACGTGCAATCTTCCACTGCACTAAACCAAACACCCAGTATCTTACATCTTCTGACAGGCGCCGCCCCACATATTGTAAGCTCGGTATATCCTTGTTCCTAGCCACATGTACTCTCATTTGTTCAAATTCAATTCCAGTCCCGAATACGTTCCGAAATCATGAACGGTTTCTATGACCCTTTCCGCCGATGCCTCGTCTTTAACAAAAACGGTGGTGTCGTCACAGTACTGGGACACAATAAAAAGTTCCCCGACACCGATATTCCTTGAATATGCTTTGTATTTCGAATCTTTAGGGCAAGCGTTTCTACCACTAGGGCAAAAATAGGCTCTGACGCGTGACAGCCTTGTTGTAGACCCCGTGTTGTTTTGAACCAGTTCGAAGTGAAACCATTATTTATAACAGTCAATAGCGTCTCGTTATACAACAAACGAACAAAACGGATGAGATCTTCGCCAAAATTGAACAATTTCAGCGTGCGGTAAACAAAGTCATGCTCTACTGTACTAAACGCATTTTTAAAATCCAACACCATTAGTATTCCTTCAAGTTTATCAATGTTACAATAATGTACAATGTCGGCAATTGTACGCAAGTTTGTTCCGATAAACCGCCCTCGAATAGAGCCAGTTTGGCTCGGGCCACTATTTGATCAATAACCGCCATCAACCTATTAGCCAGCGCTTTTGCTACTATTTTATATACTATATCCAATAGACAAATTGCTCTCTTATTTTTCAAGGATCTCTGATCTCCCTTTTTTGGAATAAGCGTAATCACTGCCCTTCTTTGGGTAGGAAAAAACACGTCTTTATCTCTCGCCTCGTCCACATTATCCCCTAAATCCGGGCAAAAAAAATAACAATAACTCTTTAGAGAAACCCGACACCGACGGTGATTTGTTGTTCATCATTCCTTCTAATGCTTTCTTGCACTCACTGTCAGTTATTGGCCCTTCACAACCTGCTTTATCGGTTTCGCTCAACCGTGGCGAGTTTAGAGATCTGAAAAAGGCTTGTCTCTGAACTAAGTTTTCTTTCATGCCTGCGTCCTTTGACTTATATATTCCTTTAAAATAGCTCCTACAGTAGGTAATAATTGCCTTATTATCCGTGATCACTTCATTCTCTGTGACATATAGCGCTTTAATACGACTTTTTGCCACCTTATTTGCGCAAAGACTCAGAAAATATATAGAAGGCCTCTCTCCTTGCTCCATCCACCTAACCCCGGACCACATCATTGCCTTTTTACCCTTCTCCTCCTGCATTTCATCAATTCTCTTCTTTAAAGCTTGGTAACGCTCAATATTATCGTCACTAGGATTGGTGCACATATCACTCTCGCATTCATTTAACTCCGCTGTTGCCCGCTGGTCCTCCTCCCTTCGCCGTCTAGCTTTTTGTTTACAAGCAACCACACGGTGTGCTCTGATTTCGCTTGTCAGCATTTCCAACAACAGCCCCGTGTCGCTTACATTGGTATATCTACCTCTCTTATTTGTAGCCCAGTTTATCTCAGTCCTAACCCAACGAATAAAAGTTTCATTCTCGAAAGCGTATTATTAAACCTCCATAGGCCCGGCCCCTTTTCATGCGGAATAAGCTGCATTTCAAAATTGACCATGCTGTGATCACTCAAGATACCCGGTGCTATTTCAATGTATTTGATTACATGGTTATTCAGAAGGCGTTTACTTGTAAATACATAATCAATACTGCTTTGTTGTAGTGGTGTGGGGCGAGAAGCATTGGAGGAAGAAAACCGAATTGATGCACGCCCACAGTTGTATTAAGTTCAGGTATCAAAAACCAAGAACAGAACAAATGAATCAGGCCCGAGCGAGAGCAGCGGGTACATGATACAACAATCGAATCGACAACTAAATACCCAGGCAGTATGCCGAAGATCAGAAACGTGGACAGCTACCTAATGTGTGAATGTAAGTATATGGTGATAAATCTGTTACGTTAAGTTTGAAGAGCAAAGTAATAATATTTGAGACGAGCGACGAATGAACCAACCGGTTGGCGCGAGAGCAGAACGAGAGTGGGCAGAATGCCACGTTGCCGAGTCTGTAATCGACTATGTTCTAAATATAAATTGAAGTTACGAATACAGAAACTGATTATAGGAAAATCAGGTACGATGAGTTACAAGAGAAATATGAAGACGGAAAACAAATTGCAGATGAATCTGGTTAACCAATAACATATTAATAATATGAAAGTAGACGACTTATTTACGTTCTGGAACGTTCCGGTGACAAATATGACGCGGGAATACTATAACTGATGAGATGGGTAAAACGCTGCAAAATAAAGATAAGCCGAAGCACAACACTAATCTACGCCAAGTGTAACGTCTGTCGGCCGGAAATTTATTCCGCCACACGTCAAGGAATTTATATTTCTTCAGCAACTTGTTCAGCCGCCTGGCAACAGGAGATGGACGAAAATGATGTCTGTCGACGTCTAGCTCAGTCAACTGCAGGTTAAAGTCACCACACAAAACTGTATGACTGCACTCAGTTGGTGAAAGTTTATCTAACTTATCTTGCAGAGCCTGCACAAACTCTAGCTGCTGCTTGGCTTGACTCGGCGTTGGCGAATACACTGCGAATAGCTTTAGTAAAATGCTGTCCAAGGCCAGGTCTAATAGCAGTAATCGACCTCTACTGTCAGTGTCGGACACTGTGATCTCAAGTGTGTTTGGTAATAACCGCGGTAGCAGGACTGCAACTCCACACTCACTTGTGCTAGCCCCGTACCCGACAATTATTCTGGCTCCCCATTCTGCCTGCCAGTACTTTACATCCCGTGAACATGAGTGTTTCTCCTGTAGTACAATGATATGATGCGGATAGTGTTGATGGAAAAACCTGAAAAGAGCTCTTCTCTTAGCCGTTTGTCGCATTCCCCTGGCATTAAATGAAATCAGGCGTATATCAGTCATATGAACTTCTCTTTTAAAAAACAATAGTACAGCCTAACCGTGTTACATTGATATGTCGATCCACACACGTGGTTGCCATACCATACCAGTAATATCCACTCTGTCCTACCTCCCCGCGCGTCGGCCGCCCATGTCTGGCGCCGCCCAGCCCACGAGGGGGGGCGGGGGGGGGGGGGGGGGCTGAGTGGGGCGGCCACCGGCCGGCGCTTGACCGGCCAGCCGACCTGTCACCCACGCCAAAGGCGGGCCCAGGTGCACTCTCGGTGGGGACATGGTACACACACACACACACACACACACACACACACACACACACACACACACACACACACACACACACACACACATTCCACAGTTGGCCACGTCTCAGGTAAAGCCACCCATCTTGGCTTCTGTGTCTCCACTCTGTCCACACTGCGACGCCCGACACAGGTGAGCTAAAGATTTATAATGCTGCCAATCCTACTTCAACATTCTGCGAGCCACATGCAAACACACAAGGAAAAGCACGTTTCTCATAAAGCTGTCTCAAACTGACACATGTTTCCTCTTTCTTTGTTTTCATTCTCAACGTGAGCATTTTCGCGCCCTTCACGAATCACTCTGTCGAAATCATCGCTATTGTTTACGATGATAATTTTGCCGTGCTCGAACATCCGCACATATATCCTACAGTCCCTTGTGAACACTGCATGAATCAGCTCATCTCGCTTTGCTTTGCGAAGCTCAGCGTAGGCAGATTGAACACCCTGGTCCCTGAGTAAGCATCTCGTTCACGAACAGACTCTGCCACCTATCCCGACGCTGCCCCCTCTCATCCTTCCCCATAGACACTCGCTTTTGATAAATCGTGTCGCGGGGACTGCCTCTACCACATCGCATGAACTTACAGACAATTTTCTTCCCTTTAGCTACACGGTAATACTGTTCAATGTCCTTCTTCACTGCCACGTCAGGGAGATATTTACCGACCATGTCGATGACGGTCCCGCTGACGTCCTCCGTCCAGGGCTGCTGAGAAGACGAGGGCGTCACGCCCTCCCCGTCGAAGATGAGGAACGGCCGATTCTGCTCCATCCTGATGGCCTGAATGGTACACTCCAGATTCCGCACCCGCTGGTCTCTTCCTTCAACCGCTTCCCGAAGCTCGTCCATCACCACTCCTCCCTGCTCCTCTATACATGCTTTTCTAAATATCCTATCCTCTGTTTCATCGCATCAAATTCCTGGCTCAGCCGTTCGGTTGACTGATCCATTTTGTGCAGCAACACCTCAGCCAGTTTCTTCAGTTCGGCATGCAGCATCGCAGGCGTGAGCTGGCCCGACCGCTGCCCCACCTCAGCCTCCGTCGACGGCGGCAGGTCAGGATCGCTGTCCTCGCTGTTGCTGTGCCCTCTCTGACGCTTAGAGGGACTGCCGCAGCCCGACCCTCTCCCGCTGAGCTTTACAATCATAGTGCGCACATTTCCCTGGCTGGACCCGCCCCTGGCGCCGGCAACCCCGGGCCGCCGCGGTCCCTGGCCCGGGGCGGTGGGTCCGCCCGTGGCGGCGGAGGGTCCTCCCGCCGGTGTCCGCCTGGAGTCGGGTCCGCTCTTCCGTCCGCCTGCAGGCTTCGGGTTAGGGGCCATGCCGGCCTTAGGCGAGCCCAGAACTCGTCACGTTCGCTCTCAAGCGACGGTGTGTTGACCGGCTCACGTATGTTGCTCTGAATTGGCCTAATAACATAGGCCTCACAGTTTGATACTGCATGTATGCCCAAATATGGACATAACAAAATAAAAAAAAATGATTGATCTATTTTTAATCGCCTCTCTGTAGTTTGCCCAACTGACATGTTGAGAGAAGACGTAAAATGGATGCAACATAAGATACGGAACGTTTCACGTCAATATCTATCATAGTTTGCAAGATATTGAGAAAATCCGGGAGGGGCAGATTCTGCCCCCTCCCCCCCCCGGGGCGCGGGTTAAAGGAAATAGTTCACCTTCGGATTTTTTTCTTCAGAACACGATTTTATTATATTTTTGAATACAGTTTCTTTTTTTCTTTTCAAAAATGGTCCTACATCGCGCCAATTCAGGACAGAAGGTCGTAAATCATTAATGTTATGGTGTGCGTTATTGGTCTGCGCATGCTCCATGGCAGTGCTGGCACTTTCAGACGGTACGGTATATCATATATGCGCCGAATACCTTCGCCAACAAGTCAAATATCTTCGGCTGGAGAGTCTTTTTCAGTCAAGGAAACTTGCAGATAGGGGTTTCCCAACATGGGCTACAAAACAGCTATCTCAGTTTAAAACTAATGTTGAAGGTGAACTATTTCCTTTAAAGGAAATAGTTCACCTTCAACATGGGATTTTGAACTGAAATAGCAGTTTTGTAGCCCGTGTTGAGAAATCCTTATCTGCAACTTGTCTTGGCTGTAAAGACTCTCCAGCCGAAGATATTTGACTTTTTGGCGAAGGAATGCGGCGCATATATGATATACCGTACCGTCTGAGAGTGCCAGCACTACCAGGGCGCATGCGCAGACCAATAACGCACACCATAACATTAATAATTTACGACATTCTGTCCTGAATTGGCGCGATGTAGGACCATTTTTGAAAAGAAAAAAAGAAACTGTATTAAAAAATATAATAAAATCGTGTTCTGAAAAATTTCCGAAGGTGAACTATTTCCTTTAAGGAAGAGGCATATTTTACCTGTTTAATTGACATATTGGATTTGCGCCTCTCTGGACCATGCCGCCCCTGTCACCGAGGAAAAATGCCGCTCTCGGGCCTGAAGCCTTAGAAAATCCTGGATCCTCCACTGATGCTGATTCAGAGAATGTATGGGTTTTGGGTCCATCCCAAAGGATTTTCGAGTCCATATCTGTCAAACGGTTTGAATTTGCCCTTTATATAGTAGATGTACTATTGAGCGCTGACTGCCACCGGTCATCGTGATCTGCTATCCAAGGCTAATTAATGTATATGAACAACTACTTTCATTTCGATATTTTTCATCATACCGAGATTTGCAACCAGGAAAAGGGATTGCCTTTCTTCTCTCACTTGGCTTGGTTCCACTCACGGTCTGGTTGCAATATAAAAAATCGTTTCCACGACCTAAAATTAAAGTTTTCACGCCGCTTCGCGGCGTCACATCGGTGGCTATCGTCATAACGAAGCCATCGTCATCGTGTTCGGTTCGTCGTAACGTTGAATTGAATTAATAGCATTTTTAGCTTCTTATCCTCTACAAGGCTCACCGACTATATTTCTGGGTTTATCAGGCTAACCCGTAAATAAGTGGCGCTGCTTGGCAACGCTAAATAACATGTAGGCACCTACTATAACATGCAAATCCACAGCAAAAATTCTGCAAATGCTTAAATACACGCCAAAAAAGGGGTACATTTGTGTTCGTCATTTCAACCTACCCCACACTCAAGCATCATCGGCGACGCCCCTGGGTGGTGGTAGTACAAAACAATTTAACAATCCATGCTGTGTTGTTCTGTTCATATTCATACCGTTTTTATCGTGTTTCGAACGTCATTTATGATACTTACATACTGTTAGCCATTGTATGTGTGTATGTTAATGTGTGTGTATATTGTCTACGTTAATATTCCTGTATGACAATGACCGCGAATAGCCCAGTCATGTGGATGGGTCAGATTGAGTTACAATACAATACAATACAAATTAGTAATGCGCTCAGCAGACCAGTCTGGCGCTCAGTAATGCGCTCAGCAGACCAGTCTGGCGCTCAGTAATGCGTTCAGCAGACCAGTCTGGCGTTCAGTAATGCGCTCAGCAGACCAGTCTGGCGCTCAGTAATGCGCTCAGCAGACCAGTCTGGCGCTCAGTAATGGGCTCAGCAGACCAGTCTGGCGTTCAGTAATGCGCTCAGCAGACCAGTCTGGCGCTCAGTAATGCGCTCAGCAGACCAGTCTGGCGTTCAGTAATGCGCTCAGCAGACTAGTCTGGCGTTCAGTAATGCGCTCAGCAGACCAGTCTGGCGTTCAGTAATGCGCTCAGCAGACCAGTCTGGCGTTCAGTAATGCGCTCAGCAGACCAGTCTGGCGCTCAGTAATGCGCTCAGCAGACCAGTCTGGCGTTCAGTAATGCGCTCAGCAGACTAGTCTGGCGTTCAGTAATGCGCTCAGCAGACAAGTCTGGCTCTCAGTAATGCGCTCAGCAGACTAGTCTGGCGCTCAGTAATGCGCTCAGCAGACCAGTCTGGCGCTCAGTAATGCGCTCAGCAGACCAGTCTGGCGTTCAGTAATGCGCTCAGCAGACCAGTCTGGCGTTCAGTAATGCGCTCAGCAGACCATTCTGACGCTCAGTAATGCGCTCAGCAGACTAGTCTGGCGCTCAGTACAATGCACACCGAGCAGCTCATCAAAAGTTAACAGAAAACAACATATAAAACAGGAGCCTCGCAAAACAATGTGGCCGAAATCCGTAGAGTTTTCATATCCTGTTTTTTTTTGGGGGGGGGGGGTGCTATTCCATGACTGGCTTGCCCCCCCCCCCCCCCCCCCCTTCTGAAAGTCTGGCTGCGCCCTTGGCCAGAAGGGGGGTGAGGGGAGTCCTGTGGAGGTCAAAGGCCCCTTCTCCATGCCCTCCCCCTCCATGCCCTCCATCCATGCCCTCCCTCTCCCCCAAAAGGAGAGTCCATGCCCTCCCCCTCCCCCCCCCCCCAAAAAAAAACGCCTGAAATCGGAGCAAAATTGACACATTTCCTGATAAAGAAGAAAATATAAGCAACTTTTACTAAGGAAAGTTTGTTTAAATCAGCTATCAATGTCTAAGCAATACAATCCGATGAGTTTTCAGAATTGTGTGAGACTGGGGGATTTGCCCCCTCCCCAAACCACCCGTTCTGGATCCGCCTATGCACGCGGACGTGTTGACGGACGGACATCTTATAATTAATAATGTGGAAAGGGAATAGTTCACCTTGACAGATTCCTTTAAAATAAGCAAGGGTTATCTTGAGCTGAAACATACGAACAGGTACTTTGAACAGGACTTTGGTTTGGACGATAGATCTGACCTAACTATTGTTTGGCACAGGGGCGTTGCCACACAGTTTTGAGCGCGGGGGGGGAGGCAGCTAGGTATTTGGGGGACAATCAGGTGTTTGGCACCCGCACTTCCATAGGGCTTATGTGAAAATCTTGCAAATCTGGGGTGGGTGTGGGGGGGGGGGACTCCAGCCGGAACGATCCAGGGGCCCGGTCCACCAGGCCCCGGCCCCGGTGGCGACGCCCCTGGTTTGACATATTTTTAGATTTAATGTGGGTAATGGTTGTTTCATGAATTTGATGACTGCGCTTATAATCAAGTAATTTTCACATTTCAAAACAAAAATCCTAACAACATTTTCATAAACACCCCTCAAGTGGGAAATATTTAGCAGAGGCCTAAATGTCGAAACAGAAATGACGGCCGCTGCCATCTTTTGGACGCATATGCTCCGAACGCCTGTGATGAGCCAATAACCACTGCTGAGGGCCCGTCCCCGTCCCCGTCCCCGTCCCCGTCCCCGTCCCCGTCCCCGTCCCCGTCCCCGTCCCCGTCCCCGTCCGCGTCCGCGTCCGCGTCCCCGTCCCCGTCCCCGTCCCCGTCCCCGTCCCCGTCCCCGTCCCCGTCCCCGTCCCCGTCCCCGTCCCCGTCCCCGTCCCCGTCCCCGTCCCCGTCCCCGTCCCCGTCCCCGTCCCCGTCCCCGTCCCCGTCCCCGTCCCCGTCCCCGTCCTCGTCCTCGTCCCCGTCCCCGTCCCCGGCCCCGTCTGCGTCCCCGTCCCCGTCCCCGTCCCCGTCCCCGTCCCCATCCCCGTCCCCGTCCCCGTCCCCGTCCCCGTCCCCGTCCCCGTCCCCGTCCCCGTCCCCGTCCCCGTCCCTGTCCCCGTCCCCGTCCCCGTCCCCGTCCCCGTCCCCGTCCCCGTCCCCGTCTCCGTTCCCGGCCCGGCCCGGCCCCGGCCCCGTCCCTGGCTCCGGCCCCGGCCCGGCTCGCCGCCGCGCCGTCTCCATTCAGGGGAAGCAAGCGGCTGCCACGCGTCACGCCGCGGCGCTGAAGACGAGTGAGCAGCGTCCCGCCGCGGCGCTGAAGACGAGCGAGCAGCGTCCCGCCGCGGCGCTGAAGACGAGCGAGCAGTGTCCCGCCGCGGCGCTGAAGACGAGCGAGCAGCGGCGCCTTTTGAAGTGGGTCTCTGCAGCGAGCTCATTACGCCCATCATTAGTGCGGCTCGGTCCGGAGGTAACAAGCGACGGCGACGGCCGGCGAGGAGCGGGCCGGGGCCGAATCGATCGGCTGCGGGGCGGGCGCCTCTCGTCTCCGACAGAGGCGGCAATCTCTGCTTGTCCTCCACACGGTGGCCAATGGCAGCGTCACATCACAGACTTGTCACATCACAGACTTGTCAGACACACTGTCAGACTTGGCTGCCACGAGCACGGACTGAGTTCGCGAGACGCAGTTTTATCTGTAGAGCGACCAGGACCTGGAACAGCACGCTGATCTGAGGCATGTGATTGTGTAGGTAGCTGCGTGGGGCCGGTGGTTGCCTATTAATAGCCAGACGTGCGATGCGTATGCTGTATGGTTGTGTCATGTCGTTTGTCATTTTTGCGTCGGGTCGATCGAGACAACACGCACACCTTAGTCCTTTAATCAATGTTGGATTACAGTCGAGCATTTTAGTGTTTTTGTTCAGTGTATGACCTAGCGTCTTTGTATGTATATTGACGTGGATACCATAAAATCCACTTTGTGGAGGTTCTGAATACATCATCTACATCTACATCTACATCTCTCAAGTACTTGGTAACGAATTTCGGTGTTCACCAAAATCCAGTATTGCTTTTTGACGAAATGGTATGGAAATATGCCTTCTTCTCTGTTTATCGTGATTATGTGCCCTACTGCCCTTAAAAATCAACAAACATTGCATCAAAATGCAGCCAAATCAGCAGTTAATTTATGCACCCAATGTCGGCCTAGTTATAATGGTTACGACCCTCATTTTGTGAAAATTGGGTAATGTATTTTCAACATTAGGAGTTTTGGTTTGTTGTGTCTCTGGCTCAGGGCCTCCCGTAAAGATTTTGGACTGAGTGGGCATTTTGGCGAAGCGGGCTTATATTATGGGGAGGGGGCACCGAAGACTCCAGGGGGGCCCCTTTAGCCCTAAGGGGGGACAACATGTTTTTTGGTCCTCCCCTTTTCTCCAGTCTCATTTCCTCGTGATACCCCTACGGTTTGATTCAAATAGCAAAATAGTGCTCCAGCATTCCAAAACCTCAAATTTCGCGCCTCTGGGCGGCGCAATTGTTATGTGACTGTCAATTTCTTCTCAATATTAATACTTGTGACGTTTCAGGACAGTTATGTGCAGATTTTTCTTCTAGACCCCACATTACCAAAATCTTCCTTGCACACCTTGTAAACGACGAAGATTGGCAGCGTCCCAAGTCGCGTGGAACATTTAGAGTTATCAAATAATAATCATGTATCAAATAAAAACCTAGTACAAAGGGAGCTAAACCGGTCGTACCTATGATGATGGTCGTACCCATGATCTATGACGTTCCTAGGCATTATTTTGCTCTGTTAAAAATGCAGTCAATGTCCATTTTATATCAAATCTGTGAATCAAATTAATTATTTATTAAAGGAATATATTGACCTTTTGATTTGTTTAACAACAATTTCTTAGGCTATCGTTATGGTATACAAATTATATGATCTAAATTTAAGAATGAAATACAATTATTCCCTGTTTCAAAGTTGGAAGTTTGGAAAAATTAAAAGCAAGTACATATACTTCTTTCGGAGTTCATGATCGGTGCTTTCCCTCCACTATTGGAAGCGCGACATACGCTTTAGTATCAATTCTGTTCAACGTTGTTGAATTATCTCTCAACAAATCACATACACTAAATAAGTCGTCGTAGGGGGCCAAGGTAATCGGCCGAATGTATCATGGTTTCCTAAGATGTTTATTGATTGATTACGGGAAAAAACGGTTCAGATAAATGTTTCATGACTCATGAGTCCATTACAATGTATTGAATAGCCGTATGTTGACAATTTTGGGGAAAACATCATTTTTTTTTAATGAATCGAGAACACTAAATAGTTCGCCGTCCGGGGTCACACTAAACAGCCGATTTCAATGCACTTTTTCAAATGTTTGTTGACTTTTCATAGAAATGTAGTACATATTCGCAAAAGATAGAGTGCATGAAACATATTATATACCTTCATGATAAATAGGAATGCGTAGGGAGGCTAATTTTAGCTCAGTGAATAGGACAGTGAATTCGTTACCAAGTACTTGTGAGTACCGACCGTTATAAGTGTGGAACGTTTATCAACTTTGACTTGAAATATCATTCGGTAGGAATGTTTATATGCAGAATGTGATCAATTTGCAATATATTTTGGTCTCGTCTATCGATTTCAAGTAGTAACTCTATTTTTGTGGAAAAAGGTAATTATTTCCTTTAATTCAATCTAGGCAGAATAATTGTTCGCGCTGCTTCGAGGGCAAACAAAACATCCACAACTGATTACTTGCCGTTAGTAACGACACCCGTTAGTGACATATTTCAATAACTGAGTATTTTCTCTTCTGTTACCAATTGTCTAAGGGTTATCGGTTTACTTCTGGGATTTGAGAGGCTTCTCTCTGGTTATAATGGAGTTGTGACTTGTGAGGGCATCCTTGAGGGGATCCTCTGCTCAGTTCTTCGTCTGTATAGTTTTATCTGCTGTTAACCGGAGTTCCCGTAGCCCGAACACGAATAAGTAGCTGCGTCCGAAGCAGGATCTAAGCGACCACAACACCGAAACTCGGAACTCTCGCCAGTATCGCCGCAGCAATGATTCCGTGCTGAAACAGTTTACAAGCATGTAGGCAAGCGGAGTGTTTTTCCTGACCTTTAAGTTTTCAGTTTTCACTGTCTCTACTTTTTAGTGTGGATATGTGTTTTTAGCTTATATCCATCTTAACCAGACTCTGCGGGAATAAACCGTATTGCATGGAAAGGCGCTGATATCGTGAATATAAATACAACTAATGACGAACACGATGAACCATGTGTATTACATTATATCTGAACTCAGAAAATCCCCCAAATCACACAGTAATGAGGGATGTCCAGTACAGCAGTTAGTATAGCAGCGATTGTGCTGTGTAAATCTAGGTAACAGCTACCTAGATCATAATGAATGACAAGAATAATTACTCGAATCCAGGGGTGTCGTTTTACGAAAATGATTGGTAGGGCCCAACCGCTCCACCGAAACCTATAACCTACCCTCAATTTGAGTTTCGCCTCGGATTTCAGGCACTTAATTTTGAGCTTCTGCCTCCAATAATTCTTTAATAAAAAATAAACATGGTACATTTTAGTCACTGCTACAACATCACCGGATTCAAATATCGTCACGGATGCGCATTTCGCGGGCAAAGGGGGAGGAAATGTTACTCTTGTGTCCAGCCTTATGACGCACAACCTTTTTTCACATGGTGACCGGCTCAAGTGTAACTTTTCGATAAAACCGACACACATCCCAGACCGCCACAGCAGTACGCTGATGTAGGTAACCCAGTCCAGCATGCAATATTTCGTGTTTTTAACAGGGTAAAGGCGACGCATTAAAATTTAAGTAAGTACATTAAATGAGATTAAATTAATGCAGGCAAATCCAGCAGAGTAGGCAAAAATCCCCGGCCGAGCCTTTGACCCATTCGGCCCGTGCGTAGTCACGTACTAGTGCTAACCCGTCCGCTCCGCTGGACGAATAGCTGGCATCTCCGGAATGGAGGTATCCGCACCAATTCAGCACGTTAATTAACTGGACTGGAACTGGAACTGCATAGGACATAATTACCTATTACCCGTCAAGGAATCACCGCCCCACCAACTTCGGTGCGTCAGTGACTTATCCCATCTCCCAAATATGTCATATGCATAGCTAGCTGGCATCTCCGGGATGGAGGTATCCGCACCAATTCAGCACGTGAATTAACTGGGACTTTTAAACGGAATAAACTGAGCGGTGCCGGACAGACAGACAGACAGACAGACAGACAGACAGACAGACAGACAGACAGACAGACAGACAGACAGACAGACAGACAGACAGACAGACAGACAGACAGACAGACAGACAGACAGACAGACAGACAGACAGACAGACAGACAGACAGACAGACAGACAGACAGACAGACAGACAGACAGACAGACAGACAGACAGACAGACAGACAGACAGACAGACAGACAGACAGACAGACAGACAGACAGACAGACAGACAGACAGACAGACAGACAGACAGACAGACAGACAGACAGACAGACAGACAGACAGACAGACAGACAGACAGACAGACAGACAGACAGACAGACAGACAGACAGACAGACAGACAGACAGACAGACAGACAGACAGACAGACAGACAGACAGACAGACAGACAGACAGACAGACAGACAGACAGACAGACAGACAGACAGACAGACAGACAGACAGACAGACAGACAGACAGACAGACAGACAGACAGACAGACAGACAGACAGACAGACAGACAGACAGACAGACAGACAGACAGACAGACAGACAGACAGACAGACAGACAGACAGACAGACAGACAGACAGACAGACAGACAGACAGACAGACAGACAGACAGACAGACAGACAGACAGACAGACAGACAGACAGACAGACAGACAGACAGACAGACAGACAGACAGACAGACAGACAGACAGACAGACAGACAGACAGACAGACAGACAGACAGACAGACAGACAGACAGACAGACAGACAGACAGACAGACAGACAGACAGACAGACAGACAGACAGACAGACAGACAGACAGACAGACAGACAGACAGACAGACAGACAGACAGACAGACAGACAGACAGACAGACAGACAGACAGACAGACAGACAGACAGACAGACAGACAGACAGACAGACAGACAGACAGACAGACAGACAGACAGACAGACAGACAGACAGACAGACAGACAGACAGACAGACAGACAGACAGACAGACAGACAGACAGACAGACAGACAGACAGACAGACAGACAGACAGACAGACAGACAGACAGACAGACAGACAGACAGACAGACAGACAGACAGACAGACAGACAGACAGACAGACAGACAGACAGACAGACAGACAGACAGACAGACAGACAGACAGACAGACAGACAGACAGACAGACAGACAGACAGACAGACAGACAGACAGACAGACAGACAGACAGACAGACAGACAGACAGACAGACAGACAGACAGACAGACAGACAGACAGACAGACAGACAGACAGACAGACAGACAGACAGACAGACAGACAGACAGACAGACAGACAGACAGACAGACAGACAGACAGACAGACAGACAGACAGACAGACAGACAGACAGACAGACAGACAGACAGACAGACAGACAGACAGACAGACAGACAGACAGACAGACAGACAGACAGACAGACAGACAGACAGACAGACAGACAGACAGACAGACAGACAGACAGACAGACAGACAGACAGACAGACAGACAGACAGACAGACAGACAGACAGACAGACAGACAGACAGACAGACAGACAGACAGACAGACAGACAGACAGACAGACAGACAGACAGACAGACAGACAGACAGACAGACAGACAGACAGACAGACAGACAGACAGACAGACAGACAGACAGACAGACAGACAGACAGACAGACAGACAGACAGACAGACAGACAGACAGACAGACAGACAGACAGACAGACAGACAGACAGACAGACAGACAGACAGACAGACAGACAGACAGACAGACAGACAGACAGACAGACAGACAGACAGACAGACAGACAGACAGACAGACAGACACAGACAGACAGACAGACAGACAGACAGACAGACAGACAGACAGACAGACAGACAGACAGACAGACAGACAGACAGACAGACAGACAGACAGACAGACAGACAGACAGACAGACAGACAGACAGACAGACAGACAGACAGACAGACAGACATACAGACATACAGACAGACAGACAGACAGACAGACAGACATACAGACATACAGACAGACAGACAGACAGACAGACAGACAGACAGACAGACAGACAGACAGACAGACAGACAGACAGACAGACAGACAGACAGACAGACAGACAGACAGACAGACAGACAGACAGACAGACAGACAGACACAGACAGACAGACAGACAGACAGACAGACAGACAGACAGACAGACAGACAGACAGACAGACAGACAGACAGACATACAGACAGACAGACAGACAGACAGACAGACATACAGACATACAGACAGACAGACAGACAGACAGACAGACAGACAGACAGACAGACAGACAGACAGACAGACAGACAGACAGACAGACAGACAGACAGACAGACAGACAGACAGACAGACAGACAGACAGACAGACAGACAGACAGACAGACAGACAGACAGACAGACAGACAGACAGACAGACAGACAGACAGACAGACAGACAGACACAGACAGACAGACAGACAGACAGACAGACAGACAGACAGACAGACAGACAGACAGACAGACAGACAGACAGACAGACATACAGACATACAGACAGACAGACAGACAGACAGACAGACATACAGACATACATACAGACAGACAGACAGACAGACAGACAGACAGACAGACAGACAGACAGACAGACAGACAGACAGACAGACAGACAGACAGACAGACAGACAGACAGACAGACAGACAGACAGACAGACAGACAG
The DNA here is from genome assembly GCA_036785665.1 of Chirona hameri. NCBI lineage: Eukaryota > Metazoa > Arthropoda > Thecostraca > Balanomorpha > Balanidae > Chirona > Chirona hameri. The sequence goes on from JAXIVJ010002853.1 coordinate 61,966, forward strand.
ACAGACAGACAGACAGACAGACAGACAGACAGACAGACAGACAGACAGACAGACAGACAGACAGACAGACAGACAGACAGACAGACAGACAGACAGACAGACAGACAGACAGACAGACAGACAGACAGACAGACAGACAGACAGACAGACAGACAGACAGACAGACAGACAGACAGACAGACAGACAGACAGACAGACAGACAGACAGACAGACAGACAGACAGACAGACAGACAGACAGACAGACAGACAGACAGACAGACAGACAGACAGACAGACAGACAGACAGACAGACAGACAGACAGACAGACAGACAGACAGACAGACAGACAGACAGACAGACAGACAGACAGACAGACAGACAGACACAGACAGACAGACAGACAGACAGACAGACAGACAGACAGACAGACAGACAGACAGACAGACAGACAGACAGACAGACAGACAGACAGACAGACAGACAGACAGACAGACAGACAGACAGACAGACAGACAGACAGACAGACAGACAGACAGACAGACAGACAGACAGA
>JAXIVJ010002853.1:65000-82500 GCA_036785665.1 Chirona hameri
CAGACAGACAGACAGACAGACAGACAGACAGACAGACAGACAGACAGACAGACAGACAGACGCTTACCAAATAGTAATATAGATAACATAAACATGTATGCACCTGCAGATTGGCACGACATCCAGCCTGCGATCACTGGAAATTGCAGCTGTGTATGTGACCAACTTCGAAGTTGCGAATCATGTGCGAAGACGAATACAAAATGAGCAAACAATGCAACTGCCATCCCATGTCATGCTGTCTGAGTCGGAGCACGTCATGCTGTCAAATTTGCAAGACATGCGGTCAATGACCATCTCTCGCGATAAACGATAAAAGTCGTCAGCAATATTTTGGCAGTGTTACAGTTTTGCTTTGTGTTGTAACCTAATGCATCTGCAGACCGGTGAAACCAATCAAGATTTGCAAAACTTATAAACTCATTGCTATGTTTTAATTTGAGTAGACGTACCAGGTTCTGCGATACTGCCCATGTGCTTGAGAAGCGACATCATTAGGGTGTTTCAAAATACATATTGTGTATCGATGACGAGACATGCTCATCCACATCCACATGCAAGTCCATTCCACATGCAATGAGGCCATGCCAAATTTTAGCTAATTCGGATGCCGTTTTTCCTCCCACAAAGCGGTCAAAATTTGAAATTTGTAGGGAAAAGTCACAATATAAAAAATCGTCATCAAAATCACAGCCTTTATTCAATCGGTCTAAAAACGGCCAAATGAGATGCTTACTTTTTCTGAGGACGCCTGTGCAAATTTACATTGGCGGATCCAGCCTCCCAATATGGGGGGGGGATAATTTCACTGGGGTCTTCCGGGCCCCAGGGGCCTCCATATGACCTAAAAGGTACCCCCCATTTTTCCCTTTGCGGACTTGGGTTATTTTTGTTCTCGCTATGCTATTCTTACGTGTAAAGACGTGTCAATTAAGTGCAAAAATAAAGTTAATGGATATCTGCCTCTAATTATCTCATTTGTTGTCGTTGTACATGCTATTTTCTATACAAATTAGTTATTCGCTTTTTGACTGAATAAAGCTAGAAGGGCACGGTAAACGTCATTTTGTTGTTATCATCAAGACGTGTTGAATGCTGTGCAGCGCGACTTCTTCCTGACATTTAATGACCTTGACCTAAGGTCAAGGTCACGCGCAAGGTCACCTTCCAAATTTGACGTACACGGCGATGTTATATAGCTTTGATCTTGTCTTGAAGATAGGAATTCATTGGTATTAAAATAATTGCGCGATCGTTGATGATTATAAAGCAAACTGAGACATTGTCGGGCTTTCTTTACACCCAGAAGGAAGTTATGAAGTTACTATTCGACATTCAAATTCAAATGAATTTCCAAGTTGCCATTGACGATCAGGCGTTATTTAAGCACAATCGAATTCCTCGCAACAAGACAAGTTTTAACATATATAACATCGTCACATAGGAAACCTAACCTGGACACAATTGGAAACCTAACCTTGAACCTTGACATTAACCTTAGGTGAAGGTCACCAAATATTAGAAAGAGGTCATACTGTATATGATTCAACGCGTCTTGACGAAAATAACTTCTTTATACTTAACAAGAATAGAGTCAAAATAGGAAATACATTTGGCTTGGGTATCCAAAAAAGATTCAAAATAAAAAAGATACTAACTTTGAAATTTAAGGCCAAGGTCATCAAATGTCAGAAAGAGGTCATGCTGCAGAGCATTAAACTCGTCTTGATGAGAACAGCAAGATGACCTTTGTCGTACCATTCTAGTTGTATTCAGTCAAAAGTTATTAGCGAATAACATATTTTTTTTAATATAAAATTGCATGTAAAATTACAAAATTTGAGATATTTGGAGGCAAATATCCCTCAATTTTACTTTGGCACTTAATTGACACGTCCCTACACGTACGAAAGGCATAGCGAAAAATATAAATGAGAAACACGTTTGAGAAAAGGCATACAAATAAGTTGTACAATTTCGAAAACTTACTAAATTTGGAAATATTCCAAAATGGGGGCGGAAGGGAATTTGGCCCCTGCCGCCCCCTTCGGATTCGCCAGTGATTCCATACAACATAGGTTCCTATACAAGGAAATTCACTCACGCGCTCCTCTGCCATCCAGCAGGCAGCAGGAGACCAAAGGCTGCGACGCGCGCTGCGTGTAAAATTATAACTTACGTTGGTTGTGAATCACTCCAAAATAGCGTCAGTCGCGCCACTTTCCCTATCCCTACTGCTACCAAAATGCTACCAAATAGAGGAAACACGAACGAGGCGAAAACAATATTGTTTTCCTTTCGCAAGAAGTTTTTTTTTCGCAGGCAGTACCCATTTTTCATCACCAGTTTCAGAAAATTTTGAGGGGCTAATTTCTATTGCCACCCCTGTCTAACTTGGGATGGGAGGGGGTTGCCCCTGGCACCCCACCCCCCTGGATCCGCCAGTGCAAATTTAAGACTAGCAACTAGCAAAATTTAAGACTAGCGTTCTAGCAACAGCTCGTATGATGCAGCCATCGTGACCTTTGATGACCTCTGGAGCCTAAACTATTGACCTGAGCATAAATTTAAGGACATCAATGTCGATTGCATTTCTCAAGAGCAATGGCTATTTTCTGTTTGTTCGTAGCTATCATAATTCCCGAGATATGGGGGGGGGGGGGGAGGGGGTTCTTGAGCAACGTCCTATACTTATCAAATTTGACTTTTGATGACCTCTGGTGACCTCAATATTGACTCGAGCCAAAAAATGTTGGTTGTAACTTCGAATTTACTTGTCGATAGCTTTCAATCACTTGTTTTCGCGTCCTTCTAGCCCTTTTAGTTTTCGTGTTAGTGGGGGCCATTTCCTCATTTTGACCCCCCACGCTATTTCCTCAACGTGGAACTGCCTATTTCATTTTCATTGCGAATGAAAATCAGGTCTTTGGGATGACCTAATATTTACACATTGTTGGACTGATTTGGTGGGTGCTTTGATTTGAGAAAACTGTTCTTGCAATGTTTCATTTGTGTAAATTACGTTGAGTGTGTATCACTGCAATTATGTTGTGCATTCCATGTCAGTAGCCTATTTCACAAAGCAAAAAAGTTTGTAATTACAAAGAATTTCTTTGTAATTACAAACAATTTTTACACATGTTTGTAGTTTGGATTTCACAAAACCCCAGGGCAGTAAATCTCAATTTACTATTTACAAACTACTTTACAAAGATATTGTTTGTAAAAATGTTTGCAATTGCACATATTCTATTTCTCAAAGGTTGACGGAAGTGAGGAAATGTTTGCAATTACAAACTTGTAATTCCAGTGGGTCAGGGGTTCTGAATTTCAGAAACTGCATTGACAGTTGACATTGTTTGACTGTTCAGGTTATTTTCTTGGTGAGGTTGTTACGTTGCCGAGGTTGTTAGGGTAATAGTTTAGTTATACATAGGTACAGCTGCCCCAAAAAAGTTATTTCCCGAGAGATTCGAACAGGGATCTCCAGCTTTGAAGTCCCAGTGCACCTTACCGATTGCGCTGTGAGGGGCGCCTCCGCGCGGAGAACCCGCATGGCGATAGAATTGCAGCGGTCAAGGATGTCTTGTGCAATGTGCAGTGAACCTTCACCCTTTACGACGTAGGAAATCGGCTAGGTTAGGCGAACAAATGGTCGAGAAATTCAACGATCTTTCTTTTAAGAGTAGTTCTGTTGTTATGCTCCGCCACCTGGTGAATGGTCAAATTCTGTTTACTCTAACTGCTTACCAAGGTGTGTTTTTACGATCAGAGTTTGCATTCCGATGAAATGTTAATTAAAAGAGTATTCTCCCTATAACTAATTTTATATTGAATAAAAAAATAAACCACAATGTAAATACTTGTTAAATTAATTTGTTAACAATCAAGTTATTTGTCATTAGCATCAAGTTGAATACAAACGTTCTTGATTTCAAGCTTTCTGCTGTACTAACATTTGTGTTTACAATTTTCTTTACAATCGGTAATTCAGAGGTGGCGAATGTTTGTGAAATGTCTTTTTGTGAGGTTTTCAATATTTTCTTGCGTTTGTAATCGCAAACATGTGTAATTACTAACTTATTTGTGAAATAGTCCTCTGTAGCCTATTTCATAAGCAAAAAAGTTTGTAATTACCACATGTTTGTAGTTTGGATTTCACAAAACCCAGGGCAGTAAATCTCAATTTACTATTTACAAACTACTTTACAAAGATATTGTTTGTAAAAATGTTTGCAATTGCACATGTTCTATTTCTCAAAGGTTGACGGAAGTGAGGAAATGTTTGCAATTACAAACTTGTAATTCCAGTGGGTCAGGGGTTCTGACTTTCAGAAACTGCATTGACAGTTTACATTGTTTGACTGTTCAGGTTATTTTCTTGGTGAGGTTGTTACGTTGCCGAGGTTGTTAGGGTAATGGTTTAGTTATGCATAGGTATAGCTGCCCAAAACAATTTATTTTTCCGAGAGATTCGAACAGGGATCTCCAGCTTTGAAGTCCAGTCACAGTGCATGCACCTTACCGATTGCGCTGTGAGGGGCGCCTCCGCGCGGAGAAACCGCATGGCGATAGAATTGCAGCGGTTAACGATGTCTTGTGCAATGTACAGTGAACCTTCACCCTTTACGAAGTAAGAAATCGGCTAGGTTAGGTGAAAAAATGGCCGAGAAATTCAACGATCTTTCTTTTAAGAGTAGTTCTGTTGTTATGCTCCGCCACCTGGTGAATGGTCAAATTCTGTTTACTCTAACTGCTTACCAAGATGTATTTTTACGATCAGAGTTTGCATTCCGATGAAATGTTAATTAAAAGATTATTCTCCCTATAACTAATTTTATATTGAATAAAAAAAATAAACCACAATGTAAATATTTGTTAAATTAATTTGTTAACAATCAAATTATTTGTCATTAGCATCAAGCTTAATACAAACGTTCTTGATTTCAAGCTTGCTGCTGTACTAACATTTGTGTTTACAATTTTATTTACAATCGGTAATTCAGAGGTGGCGAATGTTTGTGAAATAGCTTTTTGTGAGGTTTGCAATATTTTCTTGCGTTTGTAATCGCAAACATGTGTAATTACTAACTTCTTTGTGAAATAGGCCTCAGATTAGATTGAGACACACAACTCCAGCCATTTTGCAATAGAGACATATACTGATGTTGCAAAATAGGGTTGACGCATATTTACATTGGGGGTTCCTTTAGGGATCATTTCAAGGTCAGAAAGTGTCCTGACCTTTTGACCTCCCCAATCATTTCCCATTGATGTTAGCAAGATCCGCCATGTCATGATTATTGTTGCCCTGTTTGAATCATTAGGGAAATAGTTGAGCAAGGGAATAGGGATACATGTTCTGAAATTGAACAACTCATATAAGGTGTTTTCAAATAACCCAAGCTTGTGATATTTAGGTATTTTAATTGCCACACATGGTCCATGCTACACATTTGTATATGCTGCATACCAATGACTTTGTAAAATTTTGCTATCTCTTTTAGGACATGTTGTAAAACATTGGGAGGGCCCAGAGAGGCATCGGTGGGGCCCAAATGAACACTGGTAGGGATTGAGCCCTACCAGGCCTATAGCAAAAGACACCACTGCTCGAATCCGTAGATTTTCTCTGTGATGGACTCCCTACCTACACGTCGCCCGTTTCGCGAACGAATTTTGCAACAAACTCTCGTTTTTGCACGGGCGTCGGAAGCGGGGGGATGCATTTCCCCAACATTTTCGGATTCTAACGTTACGCCTATGGGCGATGCATGGAAAGAATTAACTTCAAAGTGCCTCCCCCTACTTTCGGAAGGTGGCGACGCCCTTGCGTTTTTGGTATGTTGATGCATCCGGACAGAACAAAATGACTGTACCGTTGCCAGAATGATTCTTTTGTTGCTTTTTGGTCACTGAGAGGGGACGGAAGATTACGGATATAGCCCGTAATGGCATAGTTTACAACTGGGTGGGCATTTGCCCACCCAGTTACTTACGGGAGGCCCTGGCTGGCTGTATATAACATTAGGCTTAAGCTTATCATTATTTTTTCTTCTTCTAAAAAAAGTAATCATGAAACAATGCAAAAATGGCAATGAAATTGGAAGTTTACATATGCACCCAACGGCGACCTATTTAGTGTCGGCGATTTGTTTCATTGACCAATCAGAGACGTTGTCATGATTCTTGGCGCACTTACTTCATTTCTGGCCCTATGGCTTGTTTACAAATCAACATTCAGACCATAGATAGTGATAGATCATACTATTCGTCACAATATATAAGTACATGTTATTAATTTCCCAAAATGTAATTTTCGAAATAGAAGAAGTTGTTATTTCACTTTTAAATTGAGATGCGATCAATGTGATACCATACATGGGTAATAAAATAATGCAGATACATAAATCCAAATGTCATTATTTCCCTTGAACTCGAATCAAAACAGTAGACCTGTTCTTTCATATTGGGAATTAACGATTAAGAACAGCCCGCTCGGTTCATGACCCAATAAGGACGTTTTGCTGATCTTTAAACCTGCGTTATTCGACGAGTCTCCACGTGACTTTATTGTGGATGTAGTCGAGTGAATTCTGATTATGTGTGCGTTATGTTGACGATGACTGATGCGCAGGTGGCAGTTTTTATTCAGGCGACTCCCTTTATCTCCAGACTCATGTCCCCTGGTAATGTGTGTGTGTGCGGGGACTGACTATGCCCGATGCCCCTATCTTCGCTGCTCTGTGTTCACACACTGTCTCAGTACTCAGTATAGGTACACGCCGCTCCGGAGGCTGTGCTTCCCTTGCTGGCCGGCGGCGGCGGCACCGGCGCCCAGCCTGCACCATCTCACTCTGCATCCGTGTCCCACTGTCAGGCGGGTCTTTATTCGACCGGGAGCTGTGATCCGCTAGTTCCCGGTGTCCAATCCCAGGTGCCGTCATACACTGGTGGATCCAGCCTCCCAATATGGGAGGGGGGGGGGGGGGGCTAATTTCACTGGGGGCCTTTCGGACCCCAGGAGCCTCCATATGACCTAAAGGGTACCCCCATTTTTTTGTTTCCTTTTGCGGACTTAAGTTATATTTTTCGCTATACTATTATTACGTGTAAGGACGTGTCAATTAAGTGTAAAAAATAAAATGGATGCATATTTGCCACCAAATATCTCACATTTTGACATTGCACATGCTACTTTATATAAAAATAAGTTATTCGCTAATAACTTTTGACTGCATATAGCTATAAGGGCACGGCAAGCATCATTGTGTTGTTATTATCAAGACGCGTTGAATGCTCTGCAGCATGACCTCTTTCTGACATTTGATGACCTTGACCTAAGATCAAGGTCACGGCGTAATGAATGTCACCTTTCCAAATTTGACCTACACGGCGATGTTATATATCTTTGAACTTGTCTTGAAGATAGGAACTCATTGGTATTAAAATAATTGCGCGATCGTTGATGATTATAAAGCAAACTGAGACATTTTCGGGCTTTCTTTACACCGAGAAGGAAGTTATGGAGTTACTATTCGACATTCAAATTAAAATTTATTAAAAAGTTGACATTGACGATCAGGCGTTATTTAAGCACAATCAAATTCCTCGCAACAAGACAAGTTTTAACATATATAGCATCGCCACATAGGCCACAATTGGAAACCGAACCTTGCATCTTGACACTGACCTTAGGTGAAGGTCACCAAATGTTAGAAAGAGATCATACTGCATATCATTCAACGCGTCTTGACGAAAATAACAAAATGGTGTCTATTTTACCTTTGTATCTTTATTCAGTCCAAAGTTATTGGGTAATAACATCTTTCACAAAAAGAACATATAAAATGACAAAATTTAGCATATTTGAAGCCAAATAACCATCATTCAAATAACCAGCATTGTTCTGTTTTAATATCACTTCTTTACACTTAACAATAAGAAAGTCAAAAATAGGAAATGCATTTGGCTTGGGTATCCAAAAAAGATTCAAAATTGCACAAAATTACAAACTTTGAAATTTAAGGCCAAGATCATCAAATGTCAGAAAGAGGTCATGCATTTAACTCGAGCATTACACTCGTCTTGATGGGAACAGAAAAATGACGTTTACCGTACCATTCTAGTTTTATTCAGTCACAAGTTATTAGCTAATAACATATTTTCTGTGTAAAATAGCATGTAAAATGGCAAAGTTTGAGATATTTGGAGGCAAATATCCCTCAATTTTATTTGTGTACTTAATTGACACGTCCTTACACGTAAGAATAGCATAGCGAAAAATTAGAAACACGTTTGAGAAAAGGTATCCAAAAAAGTTGTACAATTTCGAAAACGTACCTACTAAATTTGGAAATTTTCGAAAATGATAAAAATAAACATCACCATGTTATAAAACAGCTCATTGTTATTCTAATGACATATAATAAATATAAATTGCTTCTTAAATTCGCCGCCATATGGGCTGACAAAGATTGACCTGCACCGTGACCTTATTAAAATGCCCGAAACAATATTTCCGGAACCACTGCTTGCATTGCCTTACAACTTTCACAGCTCGCTTTAGCGCCCCAGGTGTTACCCCATATACCAACTTTGGTCGAAATCGGTTACATGACGGTGTACTTTTGCACTTTGTTTTTGTCGATTTGTCGTGGAATGCCCCAGCTACAACAAGAACATTGGGATTTTGTTTAACTGAACCTAATTATCCTACTTAATACAGGGTGTTTCATAAAAATGTATCCACTTGGAAATCTCGCGATAACTCCGGTAGTTTTGGTCGAAGCTCTTCAAACTTACCAGAATTGGAAAGCTGATGAAAATATGCATCACCTATGAGATAACCAACCCCATCGACGTTCTATTTACTTAGCTTCACCGCAGCGAGAAGACTGAAAAAAATGCGGCGAACACATAGCTATATTTCCGCAAAGGACGTGATCTTTCACAGGTCTGAGGTCACGCTGGAGCAGCAAACAGCAGGTCCTAAGCGCTGGATCAAACACGCTTGAGCAACAAACAATAATACACATGAAACAACATGGCATGTCTGACAACAACGAAGTCACGACACTCGGGGCACCACTCTGACCAAGCCATGGCGGCGACCTCACATCAGATGCTCGAAGTGTCGGCCGCCTGACTCCACACAAAGCTGCATCCTGAAAAATCAAGGGGCTCAGGTCGGGTGACCTGGTCGGCCACGGAAATTCCGTCTTCTGCGAGGTGAGCCTCTCAGCGAACTTGGCTTTGAGTGCGTCCAGGCTGACATGAGCGGTGTGTGCAGTGGGTGCCACTGCATCCACATTCCGTTCTCGTTGTTGCATGTCCTGTTGCATCCACATTCCGTTCCGTTCCGGATCTTCGGGAATAAGAACTCCTGGAGCATTGCGACGTAGCGCTCGCTAGGGGTTCATCAAGGGAAGAGTGTACGAGGTCCAACCACGCACTCTGAATGACCTGACGGAGAGCATCAGGGAGATCCTGGCCACCATCACAGCCGACATGTGCCTCAAGGTCATGGTCAACATGCGACGCAGGATGCAGCTTTGTGTGGAGTCGGGCGGCCGACACTTCGAACATCTGATGTGAGGTCGCCGCCATGGCTTGGTCAGAGTGGTGCCCCGAGTGTCGTAACTTCGTTGCTGTCAGACATGCCATGTTGTTTCATGTTCATTACTGTTCGCTGCTCAAGCATGTTTGATTCAGCGCTTAGGACCTGCTGTTTGCTGCTCCAGCGCGACCTCAGATCATAGGCGTACATAATGGGGGGGGGGGGGGGCAAACGGGGCAATTGCCCCCCCTGAAAGTCTGGACGTGCCCCCTTTGGTCGAAAAAATGATTTTTGCTTCTTTTTTTTTTAAAGAGAAAAATGGTGAAAATATGCCCTTTTAAAAATATATTGGGCCAAATCCGGTGTTTTTTTTGGTGGGGGTACTTTATGCCCCCCTGAACAAAAATGTCCCCCTCCTGGAATAAATCCTGGGTACGCCACTGCCTCAGATCCGTAAAAGATCACGTCCTTTTCGGATATATAGCTATGTGTTTGTCGCATTTTGTCAGTCTGTTTCGCTGCATTGAAGCTAAGTGAATAGAACGTCGATGGGGTTGGTTATCACATATGTGATGTCGAATTTCATCAGCTTTCCAATGCTGGTAAGTTTGAAGACCTGCGACCAAAATTACCGGAGTTATCGCGAGATTTCCGTGTGGATACATTTTTATTGAACACCCTGTACTAGTAGACGTATTCCACACAACATAGATACCTATGCAAGGAAATTCACTCACGCGCTCCTCTGCCACCCAGCAGGCAGCAGGAGACCAAGGGCTACGACGCTGCGTGTACAATTATAGCTTACTTTGGTTGTGAATCACTCCAAAATTGCGTCAGACGCGCCACTTTCCCTATCTTTACTGCTACCAAAATGCTACCAAATAGAGGAAACACGAACGGGGCAAAAGCATATTTATTTATTTCGCAAAAAGTTTTTTTTTGCAGGCAGTACCCATTTTCCATCGCCAGTTTCAGCGGATTTTTTTTTGGGTGTGGGGGAGAGGGCTAATTTATATTGCCGCCCCTGTCGAGTTTGGAATGGGGGGGGGGGGGGGATTTTGCACCTGCCGCCCCCCTCCTCCCTGGATCCGCCAGTGATGCAAGGAAATTCACTCACGCACTCCTCTGCCACCCAGCAGGCAGCAGGAGACCAAAGGCTGTGACGCTGCGTGGACAAATTATAACTTACGTTGGTTGTGAATCACTCCAAAAAAGCGTCAGACGCGCCACTTTCCCTACCCCTACTGCTACCAAAATGCTACAAAATAGAGGAAACACGAATGAGGCAAAAAAAAAGTATTTTTTTTTCGCAAGAAGTTATTTTTTCGCAGGCAGTAGGTACCCATTTTTTCATCGCCAGTTACAGCGGATTTTTTCTTCTTGGGGGGGGGGGCTAATTTCTATTGCCGCCTCTGTCGAGCTTTGGATGGGGGGGGGGGCTTAAGTCCCTGCCACCCCGCCCCCTGGATCCGCCAGTGCCGTCATAACCTCCCAGTGTCCAATCCCAGGTGCCGTCATAACCTCCCGGTGTCCAATCCCAGGTGCCGTCATTACCTCCCGGTGTCCAATCCCAGGTGCCGTCATAACCTCCCGGTGTCCAATCTCAGGTGCCGTCATAACCTCCCGGTGTCCAATCTCAGGTGCCGTCATAACCTCCCGGTGTCCAATCCCAGGTGCCGTCATAACCTCCCGGTGTCCAATCTCATGTGCCGTCATAACCTCCCGGTGTCCAATCTCAGGTGCCGTCATAACCTCCCGGTGTCCAATCCCAGGTGCCGTCATAACCTCCCGGTGTCCAATCTCAGGTGCCGTCATAACCTCCCGGTGTCCAATCTCAGGTGCCGTCATAACCTCCCGGTGTCCAATCTCAGTTGCCGTCATAACCTCCCGGTATCCAATCTCATGTGCCGTCATAACCTCCCGGTGTCCAATCCCAGGTGCCGTCATAACCTCCCGGTGTCCAATCTCAGGTGCCGTCATAACCTCCCGGTGTCCAATCCCAGGTGCCGTCATAACCTCCCGGTGTCCAATCCCAGGTGCCGTCATAACCTCCCGGTGTCCAATCTCAGGTGCCATCATAACCTCCCGGTGTCCAATCTCAAGTGCCGTCATAACCTCCCGGTGTCCAATCTCAGGTGCCGTCATAACCTCCCGGTGTCCAATCTCAGTTGCCGTCATAACCTCCCGATATCCAATCTCATGTGCCGTCATTACCTCCCGGTGTCCAATCTCAGGTGCCGTCATAACCTCCCGGTGTCCAATCTCAGGTGCCGTCATAACCTCCCGGTGTCCAATCTCAGGTGCCGTCATAACCTCCCGGTGTCCAATCTCAGGTGCCGTCATAGCCTCCCGGTGTCCAATCTCAGGTGCCGTCATAAACTCCCGGTGTCCAATCTCAGGTGCCGTCATAACCTCCCGGTGTCCAATCTCAGGTGCCGTCATAACCTCCCGGTGTCCAATCTCAGGTGCCGTCATAACCTCCCGGTGTCCAATCTCAGGTGCCGTCATAACCTCCCGGTGTCCAATCTCAGGTGCCGTCATAACCCGTGCTCCGGGCCGGAACAATGTGAGGGCGGCTCTGCAGAAAGCCTGGCTTTCTCTATAATTTAAATTGTACTGGAGATGTTTTTTATTTTCAGCATACACAGGTGTTGGATGACATTGACACGCCCCACTTGCTTATCTACGTTCCGTATCCCCTGCAGTTGATGAGATCGCAGGTGTCGATTGTATATTTACACAGCAACTTCTGGTGTTTTATGAGCTCTGATGGTATAAGCTATGTAAGGTGGAGAGCTCTCGGATGGTGTTGGGAATGTGAAGTGTGCAGAGGGCCGTTTTTGTGACTCGGTTGCTATTTTATCTTCCCTGGTTTAGCGTTTCGTGACACCACCTCCCGGTTGTTTACGAGTAATTTAGGTGTAAGGTGAGAATGACTGACGCCACCGGGTATGTGAACGGCTGATATTGACGGGTGATAGTGACGGGTGATAGTGACGGATGATAGTGACTGGTGATAGTGGCTGGTGATAGTGATGGGTGATAGTGACGGCTAATCGTGACGGGTGATAGTGACGAGTGATATTGACGGGTGATAGTGACGGGTGATATTAACGGGTGATAGTGACGGGTGATAGTGACGGCTGATAGTCACGGATGATAGTGACGGGTGATAGTGACGGGTAATAGTGACGGGTGATAGTGACGGGTGATAGTGACGGGTGATAGTGCGGGTGACATTGACGGGTGATAGTGACGGGTGATAGTGACGGGTGATAGTGACGGGTGATATTGACGGGTGATAGTGACGGGTGATAGTGACGGCTGATAGTGACGGCTGATAGTGACGGGTGATAGTGACGACTGATAGTAACGGGTGATAGTGACGGCTGGTAGTGACGGGTGATAGTGACGGGTGATAGTGACGGATGATAGTGACGGGTGATAGTGACGGCTGATAGTGACGGGTGATAGTGACGGATGATAGTGACGGGTGATAGTGACGGCTGATAGTGACGGGTGATAGTGTCGGGTGTATATAATGGGGGGCTGTAATGAGCATTGCATAGAGATTAAGAAGATATAAAATAATAGCCTGTGCTCATGGTATGGTTAATTAAAAATAATGAAGAAAAGATTAAATGTGATGAAGCTGATGTTGCTGATGTTAGTGTTGCATTCCATCTTGTATTCATTATTTTTAATTAACCATAACATGAGCAGATGCTATATTTTATATCTTCTTATGATAGTGCTGGGTAGGTGAATGGGGAGGCTGAGGCGACCTGCAGTCGGCGATTATGATGCCAAATATAACTCTGTTATGTAGTACAGTGCCTGTCGTATCTCCAGTGTAGTGTCTCCAGTACAGTGTTTCCAGTAGTGTCTCCAGTGCAGTGACTCCAGTGCCGTGTCTCCAGTACAGTGTCTCCAGTACAGTGTCTCCAGTGCCGTGTCTCCAGTGCAGTGCCTCCAGTGCAGTGTCTCCCGTACAGTGTCTCCAGTGATGTGTCTCCAGCGCAGTGTCTCCAGTGCTGTGTCTCCAGTACAGTATCTCCAGTGCCGTGTCTCTTATGCAGTGTCTCCAGTGCAGTGTCTCCAGTACAGCGTCTCCAGTGCCGTGCCTCTTATGAAGTGTCTCCAGTACAGTGTCTCCAGTGCCGTGTCTCCAGTACAGTGTCTCCAGTGCAGTGTATCTAGTGCAGTGTCTCCAGTGCAGTGTCCCCAGTACAGTGTATTCAGTACAGTGTCTCCAGTACAGTGTCTCCAGTGCAGTATCTCCAGTGCAGTGTCTCCAGTGCCGTGTCTCCAGTGCAGTGTTTCCTGTGCAGTGTTTCCAGTACAGTGTCTCCAGTGCAGTGTCTCCAGTGCAGTATCTCCAGTGCAGTGTCTCCAGTGCCGTGTCTCCAGTGCAGTGTTTCCAGTGCAGTGCCTCTTATGCAGTGTCTCTTATGCAGTGTCTCCAGTACAGTGTCTCCAGTGCAGTGTCTCCAGTGCAGTGTCTCCAGTACAGTGTCTCTTATGCAGTGTTTCCAGTGCAGTGTCTCCAGTGCAGTGTCTCCAGTGCAGTGTCTACAGTGCAGTGTTTCCAGTGCAGTGTCTCTAGTGCCGTGTCTCCAGTACAGTGTCTCCAGTGCAGTGTCTCCTGTGCAGTGTCTCCAGTGCAGTGTCTACAGTGCAGTGTTTCCAGTGCAGTGTCTCCAGTTACGTGTCTCCAGTACAGTGTCTCCAGTGCAGTGTCTCCTGTGCAGTGTCTCCAGTGCAGTGTCTCCAGTACAGTGTCTCCAGTGCAGTGTCTCCTGTGCAGTGTCTCCAGTGCAGTGTCTCCAGTGCAGTGTCTCCAATACAGTGTCTCCAGTGCCGTGTCTCCAGTGCCGTGTCTCCAGTGCAGTGTATCCAGTACAGTGTCTCTTATGCAGTGTTTCCAGTAAAGTGTCTCCAGTGCAGTGTCTCCAGTGCAGTGTCTCCAGTGCAGTGTCTCCAGTGCAGTGTCTCCAGTGCAGTGTTTCCAGTACAGTGTCTCCAATGCTGTGTCTCCAGTGCAGTGTCTCCAGTGCAGTGTCTCCAGTACAGTGTATCCAGTGGTGCAGTGTCTCCAGTGCAGTGTCTCCAGTGCAGTGTCTCCAGTACAGTGTCTCCAGTGCAGTGTCTTTTGTGCAGTGTCTCCAGTGCAGTGTCTCCAGTGCAGTGTATCCAGTACAGTGTTTCCAGTGCCGTGTCTCCAGTACAGTGTCTCCAGTACAGTGTCTCTTATGCAGTATTTCCAGTGCAGTGTCTCCAGTGCAGTGTCTCCAGTGCAGTGTCGCCAGTGCAGTGTCTCCAGTGCAGTGTCTCCAGTGCAGTGTTTCCAGTACAGTGTCTCCAATGATGTGTCTCCAGTGCAGTGTCTCCAGTGCAGTGTTTCCAGTGCAGTGTCTCCAGTACAGTGTCCCCAGTGCAGTGTCTCCAGTGCAGTGTCTCTTGTGCAGTGTCCCCAGTGCAGTGTTTCCAGTACAGTGTCTCCAGTGCAGTGTCTCCAGTGCAGTGTCTCCAGTACAGTGTCTCCAGTGCAGTGTCTCCAGTGCAGTGTCTCTTATGCAGTGTCTCCAGTGCAGTGTCTCCAGTACAGTGTCTCCAGTGCCGTGTCTCCAGTGCAGTGTCTCTTGTGCAGTGTCTCCAGTGCAGTGTTTCAAGTACAGTGTCTCCAGTGCAGTGTCTCCAGTGCAGTGTCTCCAGTGCAGTGTCTCTTGTGCAGTGTATCCAGTGCAGTGTCTCCAGTACAGTGTCTCCAGTGCAGTGTTTCCAGTGCAGTGTCTCCAGTACAGTGTCTCCAGTGCAGTGTCTCCAGTGCAGTGTCTCCCGTGCAGTGTCTCCAGTGCAGTGTCTCCAGTGCAGTGTCTCTTGTGCAGTGTATCCAGTGCAGTGTCTCCAGTACAGTGTCTCCAGTGCAGTGTTTCCAGTGCAGTGTTTCCAGTACAGTGTATCCAGTGCAGTGTCTCCAGTGCAGTGTCTCTTGTGCAGTGTCTCCAGTGCAGTGTCTCCAGTGCAGTGCCTCCAGTGCAGTGTCTCTTATGCAGTGTTTCCAGTGCAGTGTTTCCAGTACAGTGTCTCTTATGCAGTATCTCCAGTGCAGTGTCTCTAGTACAGTGTCTTTTATGCAGTGTTTCCAGTGCAGTGTTTCCAGTACAGTGTCTCCAGTGCAGTGTCTCCAGTGCAGTGTCTCCAGTGCAGTGTCTCCAGTGCAGTGTCTCCAGTACAGTGTCTCCAGCGCAGTGTTTCCAGTACAGTGTCTCCAGTACAGTGTCTCCAGTGCAGTGTCTTTTATGCAGTGTCTCCAGTGCAGTGTCTCCAGTGCAGTGTCTCCAGTGCAGTGTCTCCAGTACAGTGCCCCCCGTACAGTGTCTCTTATGCAGTGTCTCCAGTACAGTGTCTCCAGTGCAGTGTCTCCAGTACAGTGTTTCCAGTGCAGTGTCTCCAGTGCAGTGTCTCCAGTGCAGTGTTTCCAGTAGTGTCTCCAGTGCCGTGTCTCCAGTGCAGTGTCTCTTGTGCAGTGTCTCCAGTACCGTGTCACCAGTGCAGTGTCTCCAGTGCAGTGTCTCCAGTGCAGTGTCTCCAGTGCAGTGTCTCCAGTACAGTGTCTCCAGTGCTGTGTCTCCAGTGCAGTGTCTCCAGTGCGGTGTCTCCAGTGCAGTGTTTCAAGTACAGTGTTTCCAGTGCAGTGCCTCTTATGCAGTGTCTCCAGTACAGTGTCCCCCGTACAGTGTCTCTTATGCAGTGTCTCCAGTACAGTGTCTCCAGTGCAGTGTCTCCAGTACAGTGTTTCAAGTGCAGTGTCTCCAGTGCAGTGTCTCCAGTGCAGTGTCTCCAGTGCTGTGTCTCCAGTGCAGTGTCTCCAGTGCGGTGTCTCCAGTGCAGTGTTTCAAGTACAGTGTTTCCAGTGCAGTGCCTCTTATGCAGTGTCTCCAGTACAGTGTCCCCCGTACAGTGTCTCTTATGCAGTGTCTCCAGTGCAGTGTCTCCAGTGCAGTGTCTCCAGTACAGTGTCTCCAGTGCAGTGTATCCAGTGCAGTATCTCCAGTGCAGTGTATCCAGTGCAGTATCTCCAATGCAGTGTCTCCAGTGCAGTGTTTCCAGTACAGTGTCTCCAGTGCAGTGTCTCCAGTACAGTGTCTCCAGTGCAGTGTCTCCAGTGCAGTGTCTCCAGTACAGTGTCTCCAGTGCTGTGTCTCCAGTGCAGTGTCTCCAGTGCAGTGTCTCCAGCACAGTGTCTCCGGTGCAGTGTCTCCAGTGCAGTGTCTCCAGTGCAGTGTCTCCAGTGCAGTGTCTCCAGTGCAGTGTCTCCAGTACAGTGTCTCCAGTGCAGTGTCTCCAGTGCAGTGTCTCCAGTACAGTGTCTCCAGTGCTGTGTCTCCAGTGCAGTGTCTCCAGTGCAGTGTCTCCAGCACAGTGTCTCCAGTGCAGTGTCTCCAGTGCAGTGTCTCCAGTGCAGTGTCTCCAGTGCAGTGTCTCCAGTACAGTGTCTCCAGTGCTGTGTCTCCAGTGCAGTGTCTCCAGTGCGGTGTCTCCAGTGCAGTGTTTCAAGTACAGTGTTTCCAGTGCAGTGCCTCTTATGCAGTGTCTCCAGTACAGTGTCCCCCGTACAGTGTCTCTTATGCAGTGTCTCCAGTGCAGTGTCTCCAGTGCAGTGTCTCCAGTGCAGTGTTTCCAGTACAGTGTCTCCAGTGCAGTGTCTCCAGTACAGTGTCTCCAGTGCAGTGTATCCAGTGCAGTGTCTCCAGCACAGTGTCTCCGGTGCAGTGTCTATTGTGCAGTGTTTCCAGTGCAGTATCTCCAGTGCAGTGTCTCCAGTGCAGTGTTTCCAGTACAGTGTCTCCAGTGCAGTGTCTCCAGTGCAGTGTCTCCGGTGCAGTGTATCCAGTGCAGTGTCTCTTGTGCAGTGTCTCTTGTGCAGTGTCTCCA
>JAXIVJ010002853.1:87500-100000 GCA_036785665.1 Chirona hameri
ACACACACACACACACACACACACACACACACACACACACACACACACACACACACACACACACACACACACACACACACACACACACACACACACACACACACACACACACACACACACACACACACACACACACACACACACACACACACACACACACACACACACACACACACACACACACACACACACACACACACACACACACACACACACACACACACACACACACACACACACACACACACACACACACACACACACACACACACACACACACACACACACACACACACACACACACACACACACACACACACACACACACACACACACACACACACACACACACACACACACACACACACACACACACACACACACACACACACACACACACACACACACACACACACACACACACACACACACACACACACACACCACACACACACACACACACACACACACACACACACACACACACACACACACACACACACACACACACACACACACACACACACACACACACACACACACACACACACACACACACACACACACACACACACACACACACACACACACACACACACACACACACACACACACACACACACACACACACACACACACACACACACACACACACACACACACACACACACACACACACACACACACACACACACACACACACACACACACACACACACACACACACACACACACACACACACACACACACACACACACACACACACACACACACACACACACACACACACACACACACACACACACACACACACACACACACACACACACACACACACACACACACACACACACACACACACACACACACACACACACACACACACACACACACACACACACACACACACACACACACACACACACACACACACACACACACACACACACACACACACACACACACACACACACACACACACACACACACACACACACACACACACACACACACACACACACACACACACACACACACACACACACACACACACACACACACACACACACACACACACACACACACACACACACACACACACACACACACACACACACACACACACACACACACACACACACACACACACACACACACACACACACACACACACACACACACACACACACACACACACACACACACACACACACACACACACACACACACACACACACACACACACACACACACACACACACACACACACACACACACACACACACACACACACACACACACACACACACACACACACACACACACACACACACACACACACACACACACACACACACACACACACACACACACACACACACACACACACACACACACACACACACACACACACACACACACACACACACACACACACACACACACACACACACACACACACACACACACACACACACACACACACACACACACACACACACACACACACACACACACACACACACACACACACACACACACACACACACACACACACACACACACACACACACACACACACACACACACACACACACACACACACACACACACACACACACACACACACACACACACACACACACACACACACACACACACACACACACACACACACACACACACACACACACACACACACACACACACACACACACACACACACACACACACACACACACACACACACACACACACACACACACACACACACACACACACACACACACACACACACACACACACACACACACACACACACACACACACACACACACACACACACACACACACACACACACACACACACACACACACACACACACACACACACACACACACTGCCTCACAGTGGAAACTTTGCACTGCAGTGCCTGCTAGGGCTCACGTTGTCGCTGCAGGAGATAGTCTCTGCGGGCGGGTTTGAAACCGGCGTGACTCAGACCACGCAGTGCTGGCGGCAACTCATTATAGTCAGATACCGCCGAGTACAAAACGCGGCGCCTTCCAGACTCTGACCTGACTGCTCTACAGAAGATATGGCTGCAGTACAGCTCTACAGAAGATATGGCTGCAGTACAGCTCTACATAAGATATGGCTGCAGTACAGCTCTACAGAAGATATGGCTGCAGTACAGCTCTACAGAAGATATGACTGCAGTACAACTCTACAGAAGATATGGCTGCAGTACAGCTCTACAGAAGATATGGCGCAGTACAGCTCTACAGAAGATATGGCTGCAGTACAGCTCTACAGAAGATATGGCTGCAGTACAGCTCTACAGAAGATATGGCTGCAGTACAGCTATACAGAAGATATGGCTGCAGTACAACTCTACAGAAGATATGGCAGCAGTACAGTTCTACATAAGATATGGCTGCAGTACAGCTCTACAGAAGATATGGCTGCAGTACAGCTCTACCGAAGATATGGCTGCAGTACAGCTCTACAGAAGATATGGCTGCAGTACAGCTCTACAGAATATATGGCTGCAGTACAGCTCTACAGAAGATATGGCTGCAGTACAGCTCTACAGAAGATATGGCTGCAGTACAGCTCTACAGAAGATATGGCTGCAGTACAGCTCTACAGAAGATATGCCTGCAGTACATGGCTCTACAGTGGGGGTGGGTGCAGTGCGGCTCTACAGTAGGGGGTGGGTGCAGTGGGGTGGGTGCAGTGCGGCTCTACAGTAGGGGGTGGGTGCAGTACGGCTGTACAGTGGGGGTGGGTGCAGTACATGGCTCTACAGTAGGGTTGGGTGCAGTGCGGCTCTACAGTAGGGGGTGGGTGCAGTGCGGCTGTACAGTGGGGGTGGGTGCAGTGCGGCTCTTCAGTGGGGGTGGGTGCAGTGCGGCTCTACAGTAGGGGGTGGGTGCAGTGCGGCTCTACAGTAGGGGGTGGGTGCAGTGCGGCTCTACAGTAGGAGGTGGGTGCAGTGCGGCTCTACAGTGGGGGATGTGTGCAGTACATGGCTGTACAGTGGGGGTGGGTGCAGTGCGGCTGTACAGTGGGGGTGGGTGCAGTGCGGCTCTTCAGTAGGGGGTGGGTGCAGTGCGGCTCTACAGTAGGGGTGGGTGCAGTGCGGCTCTACAGTAGGGGGTGGGTGCAGTGCGGCTCTACAGTGGGGGTGGGTGCAGTGCGGCTCTTCAGTGGGGGTGGGTGCAGTGCGGCTCTTCAGTGGGGGTGGGTGCAGTGCGGCTCTTCAGTGGGGGTGGGTGCAGTGCGGCTCTTCAGTGGGGGTGGGTGCAGTGCGGCTCTACAGTAGGGGGTGGGTGCAGTGCGGCTCTACAGTGGGGGTGGGTGCAGTACATGGCTGTACAGTGGGGGTGGGTGCAGTGCGGCTGTACAGTGGGGGTGGGTGCAGTACATGGCTGTACAGTGGGGGTGGGTGCAGTGCGGCTCTACAGTGGGGGATGTATGCAGTACATGGCTCTACAGTGGGGGTGGGTGCAGTGCGGCTGTACAGTGGGGGTGGGTGCAGTGCGGCTCTTCAGTGGGGGTGGGTGCAGTGCGGCTCTACAGTAGGGGGTGGGCTGTACAGTGGGGGTGGGTGCAGTGCGGCTCTACAGTGGGGGATGTATGCAGTACATGGCTCTACAGTGGGGGTGGGTGCAGTGCGGCTGTACAGTGGGGGTGGGTGCAGTGCGGCTCTTCAGTGGGGGTGGGTGCAGTGCGGCTCTACAGTAGGGGGTGGGTGCAGTGCGGCTCTACAGTGGGGGTGGGTGCAGTACATGGCTGTACAGTGGGGGTGGGTGCAGTGCGGCTGTACAGTGGGGGTGGGTGCAGTACATGGCTGTACAGTGGGGGTGGGTGCAGTGCGGCTCTACAGTAGGAGGTGGGTGCAGTGCGGCTCTTCAGTAGGGGGTGGGTGCAGTGCGGCTCTTCAGTGGGGGTGGGTGCAGTGCGGCTCTACAGTAGGGGTGGGTGCAGTGCGGCTCTACAGTAGGGGGTGGGTGCAGTGCGGCTCTACAGTAGGGGGTGGGTGCAGTGTGGCTCTTCAGTGGGGGTGGGTGCAGTGCGGCTCTTCAGTGGGGGTGGGTGCAGTGCGGCTGTACAGTAGGGGTGGGTGCAGTGCGGCTCTTCAGTGGGGGTAGGTGCAGTGCGGCTCTACAGTAGGGGATGGGTGCAGTGCGGCTCTACAGTGGGGGTGGGTGCAGTGCGGCTCTTCAGTGGGGGTGGGTGCAGTGCGGCTCTTCAGTGGGGGTGGGTGCAGTGCGGCTCTACAGTAGGGGGTGGGTGCAGTGCGGCTGTACAGTGGGGGTGGGTGCAGTGCGGCTCTTCAGTGGGGGTGGGTGCAGTGCGGCTCTACAGTGGGGGTGGGTGCAGTACATGGCTGTACAGTGGGGGTGGGTGCAGTGCGGCTGTACAGTGGGGGTGGGTGCAGTGCGGCTCTACAGTAGGGGTGGGTGCAGTGCGGCTCTTCAGTGGGGGTGGGTGCAGTGCGGCTCTTCAGTGGGGGTGGGTGCAGTGCGGCTCTTCAGTGGGGGTGGGTGCAGTGCGGCTCTTCAGTGGGGGTGGGTGCAGTGCGGCTCTTTAGTGGGGGTGGGTGCAGTGCAGCTGTACAGTGGGGGTGGGTGCAGTGCGGCTCTACAGTAGGGGGTGGGTGTAGTGCGGCTCTTCAGTGGGGGTGGATGCAGTGCGGCTGTACAGTAGGGGGTGGGTGCAGTGCGGCTCTACAGTAGGGGGTGGGTGCAGTGCGGCTCTACAGTAAGGGGTGGGTGCAGTGCGGCTCTACAGTAGGGGTGGGTGCAGTGTGGCTCTACAGTAGGGGTGGGTGCAGTGCGGCTGTACAGTGGGGGTGGGTGCAGTGCGGCTCTTCAGTGGGGGTGGGTGCAGTGCGGCTGTACAGTAGGGGGTGGGTGCAGTGCGGCTCTACAGTAGGGGGTGGGTGCAGTGCGGCTCTACAGTGGGGGTGGGTGCAGTGCGGCTCTACAGTAGGGGGTGGGTGCAGTGCGGCTCTACAGTAGGGGTGGGTGCAGTGCGGCTGTACAGTGGGGTTGGGTGCAGTGCGGCTGTACAGTGGGGGTGGGTGCAGTCCATGGCTGTACAGTGGGGGTGGGTGCAGTGTGGCTGTACAGTGGGGGTGGGTGCAGTACATGGCTTTACAGTGGGGGTGGGTGCAGTGCGGCTGTACAGTGGGGGTGGGTGCAGTGCGGCTCTACAGTAGGGGTGGGTGCAGTGCGGCTCTTCAGTGGGGGTGTGTGCAGTGCGGCTCTTCAGTGGGGGTGGGTGCAGTGCGGCTCTACAGTAGGGGTGGGTGCAGTGCGGCTCTTCAGTGGGGGTGGGTGTAGTGCGGCTCTACAGTAGGGGGTGGGTGCAGTGCGGCTCTACAGTAGGGGTGGGTGCAGTGCGGCTCTTCAGTGGGGGTGGGTGCAGTGCGGCTGTACAGTAGGGGATGGGTGCAGTGCGGCTCTTCAGTGGGGGTGGGTGCAGTGCGGCTCTACAGTAGGGGATGGGTGCAGTGCGGCTCTACAGTAGGGGTGGGTGCAGTGCGGCTCTTCAGTGGGGGTGGGTGCAGTGCGGCTCTTCAGTGGGGGTGGGTGCAGTGCGGCTCTTCAGTGGGGATGGGTGCAGTGCGGCTCTTCAGTGGGGGTGGGTGCAGTGCGGCTGTACAGTAGGCGTGGGTGGCGATTGTGTATCGGTAATTGCCGACGCCGCGCCGGTAATGAATAATTGTTGCTCCTCATTAGAGCTCTCTCTCGTCTGCTCTCCCGTGAGCGGCACTGTATTGGATTACCGGTGCCGGCGGCGGCAATCGTCAGGGACATGGGCGATCAGCCGGCATCCCCTGCCCTCCCCCCCAGCTGACCTCCCCACACCCTCAGCAGCCCTCCCAGTCCTTACCTGCCCACCCTACACCCTATGCAGCCTTCCCCGTCCTTACCTGCCCACCCTACACCCTCTGCAGCCCTCCCCGTCCTTACCTGCCCACCCTACACCCTCTGCAGCCCTCCCCATCCTTACCTGCCCACCCTACACCATCAGCAGCCCTCCCCGTCCTTACCTGCCCACCCTACACCCTCTGCAGCCCTCCCCGTCCTTACCTGCCCACCCTACACCATCAGCAGCCCTCCCCGTCCTTACCTGCCCACCCTACACCCTCTGCAGCCCTCCCCGTCCTTACCTGCCCACCCTACACCCTCTGCAGCCCTCCCCATCCTTACCTGCCCACCCTACACCATCAGCAGCCCTCCCCGTCCTTACCTGTCCACCATACACCATCAGCAGCCCTCCCCGTATTTA
Organism: Chirona hameri; assembly: GCA_036785665.1. NCBI lineage: Eukaryota > Metazoa > Arthropoda > Thecostraca > Balanomorpha > Balanidae > Chirona > Chirona hameri. The sequence goes on from JAXIVJ010002853.1 coordinate 93,809, forward strand.
CCTGCCCTCCCCACACCCTCAGCAGCCCTCCCCGTCCTTACTTGCCCACCCCACACCCGCAGCAGCCCTCCCCGTCCTTACCAGCCCTCAACACATCCTAAGCAGCCCTCCCCGTCCTTACCTGCCCTCCCCACACCATCAGCAGCCCTCCCCGTCCTTACTTGCCCACCCCACACCCTAAGCAGCCCTCCCGGTCCTTACCTGCCCACCCTACACCCTCGGGGGGGGGGGGGGGGGGTAAGTAGGGGGATCCAGTGGCGTATTCCCCCCAGAAAACAAAATGTTAAACTGTAGGTATGCACGTCCGACGACCGTGTTTTTTTTGTGGGGGGGGGGGGACAAATCATGGTTTCAGGACCTTTCGGGCGGCCATGGCCCCTTGACCCCTGGATCCGCCCCTGATTTCACTTGCTTAATTTGCAGGTTCCTCTTTCACATACAAAGAGGTGAGGTGGTGAACCATGAATATATAGATATCGACGAATCAAGACGAAATATCGAATATAAATGTCGACGTTACGCAGCGGGCAATTCAATTTTGTATTGGTTTTCAATCGAAAAAATACCGCTTTGACAACTACAAACATACACCCGCACAGCCGCGCGCTTATGCAAGGACTGCACAATGCACATTGTACATCAAGGGCGGATCCAGCCGGCCGTTTTGTTGTTTTTTTTTTCCTTCTTTTCTTTGAGGGGGGGGGGGGGCAAACCGTTTTTAGCGGACATTACCTACCCGCCTAAAATTTGTTACCGGATTTTGCCACTTTATTTTGCAACCACTCGATTTCTAATGATGTCTTTATTTGGATATTTTTGTGCGTTTTTCGCTTTTCGACCCTTTGGGATATTGAAAAAGGAAAGATGTCAGCTTACAGTTTGTATTGTTCCGACATTGCCTTACAATGAGCAAAACTATGTCAATTGTCAGCTGTACCCAGGGGCGTCGCCGATAATCTTTGAGTGGAGGGGTCGGCTGAAATGACGAAAAAAATACCCCATATTTGTATTGGTGTAGTTTTAAGCCTTTGCAGCATTTTTAATGTGGATTTTCATGTTATAGTAGGTACTTGTTATTTAGCGCCGCGAACCGGCGCGAAATTTTTTACGGGTTTGCCTGATAAAACCCAGAAACATAGGCGGTGGGCCTTGTAGAGAATAAGAAGCTAAACATGCTATTCACTCAATTCACCGTTACAACGAACCGAAGACGATGGCGATGGCTCGTTATGACGATGGCCACTGATGTGACGCCGCGAAGCGGCGTGAAAATTTTAGTTTTAGGTCGTGGAAAACGAAATTTTAATATTGTAACCAGACCGTGAGTGGAGCCAAGCCTCAGGTAACCCCTATTCCTGGTTGCACATCTCGGTATGATGAAAAATATTGAAATTAAAGTAGTTTTTCATATATATATATATATATATATATATATATATATATATATATATATATATATATATATATATATATATATTCTTCGGATAGTAAATCACGATGACCGGTGGCAGTGAGCGCTCAATAGTACATATGATAATAATAACTGTATGCATACACCGAATGTATGTACCGAACTGTAACAAACAACTATGTATGTACCGAACTGTGACAAACAACTATGTATGTACCGAACTGTAACAAACAACTATGTATGTACCGAACTGTAACAAACAACTATGTATGTACCGAACTGTAACAAACAACTATGTATGTACCGAACTGTAACAAACAACTATGTGTACCGAACTGTAACAAACAACTATGTATGTACCGAACTGTAACAAACAACTATGTATGTACCGAACTGTAACAAACAACTATGCATGTACCGAACTGTAACAAACAACTATGTATGTACCGAACTGTAACAAACAACCATGCATGTACCGAACTGTAACAAACAACTATGTATGTACCGAACTGTAACAAACAACTATGTATGTACCGAACTGTAACAAACAACTATGTATGTACCGAACTGTAACAAACAACTATGCATGTACCGAACTGTAACAAACAACTATGTATGTACCGAACTGTAACAAACAACTATGTATGTACCGAACTGTAACAAACAACTATGTATGTACCGAACTGTAACAAACAACCATGCATGTACCGAACTGTAACAAACAACTGGTAACAGTGCAAATGGTTTGAAAGCAGCAAGAGGCAGAATTACTTTTCCGCACATAAATGGTCCCTGCGGATCTGGAGGAGCCTGGGGCGAGATGGCTTGGGGAGATGGTCCTGGCCTGGTCTTCGGTCCAGCAAGTTGGGCACCGCTGGAGCAGCTTCCGGGTGCCGATGTCCGCGTCTTTGCGGTCGCGTCGTCTTTTTTCGGAACTTGGCAGACTAGCTAAAAACGTATCCCACTTACAAGTTAATATTTTATGCAGGAATTGGGCCCTGGGCTAGCAATTAGGTACCGCCAAGGAGAGACTCTTGTCAGACACTTAATGAATTGATTTTCCCATTTTCCAAATTTGTATAAGCAATTGCGTATTTTGTGTCATGCCGCCAAGCGGCGCGAAATTTTCAAGTTTTTGATTGTGGATAGCTAGATTCGGACTGCTCCCAAGACAATTTTTACAACTGTACGTCCGACCGTTTTTTTTTTGTTGGAGGGGGGGCAAATCATAGTTTCAGGACCTTTGGGGGAGGCATGGCCCTTTTGCCCCTCCTAGATCCGCCCCTGTTGCGCATTAACATTGGACATACCTATTAATGACTGCCTGTGAGGTCTGAACTCAAAATCACGCGACTTAAAACAAAACATCGCGGTTTATGTCGGTCTTCTGCTATAGCAACTGCGCTGCCGTAAACAGATTTCACAATGAAGAAACAAAAATAAGGGAAAGTTCATCAAGGAAGGAAAGGAAATATCAGCCAATAAATTGCAAACGGTAAATCGCACAGACATTCAAATGGTACCCATCGCTTCGGTGCATCATGACGGGTACAGTGGTGAATAATAATCAAAGGGATCGGCCCAGGCGCACAACCAGAAAACACATTTCGGGAAGGAGAAGATACGGCTGTTGGGGTCGTCATCTCCAGTCCAAAAGGGGCCTCATTTCCAATCCAACATACACCCGCACAGCCGCGCGCTTATGCAAGGACTGCACATTGCACATCAAGGGCGGATCCAGCCGGCCGTTTTTTTTTCTCCTCTTTTTTTCCTTTGAGGGGGGGGGGGGGGGGGGAGCAAACCGTTTTTAGCGGACATTACCTACCACAGTTTCGAATTTCTTACCGGATTTGGCCACTTTATTTTGCAACCACACGATTTCTAATGATGTCTTTATTTGGATATTTTTGTGTGTTTTTCGCTTTTCGACCCTTTGGGATATCGAACAAGGAAAGATGTCAGCTTACAGTTTGTATTGTTCCGACATTGCCTTACAATGAGCAAAACTATGTCAATTGTCAGCTGTACCCAGGGGCGTCGCCGATAATTTTTGAGTGGAGGGGTCGGCTGAAATGACGAAAAAAATATACCCCATTTTTGTATTGGTGTAGTTTTAAGCCTTTGCAGAATTTTTTATGTGGATTTTCATGTTATAGTAGGTACTTGTTATTTAGCGCCGCGAAGCGGCGCGAAATTTAATAAAAAAAATAACTAGCCGGAGGGGCGCCGTCACTAGCCGGAGGGGCGCTGTCACTGGCCGGAGGGGGGGGGGGGCGCCGTCACTAGCCGGAGGGGCACCGTCACTAGCCGGAGGGGCGCTGTCACTGGCCGGAGGGGGGGGGGGGGGGCGCCGTCACTAGCCGGAGGGGCGCCATCACTCACTCGTCACTCACTCGTCGTCACACACGTCACGTCACTCGTGATGGCGCCATCACTAGGGGCGCCATCACTATCCGGAGGGGCACCGTTACTAGCCGGAGGGGCGCCGTCACTGGCCGGAGGGGCGCCGTCACTAGCCGGAGGGGCGCCGCCAATCGTCGGAGAGGTGTGGTCACTGGCCGGAGGGGCGCCGTCACTGGCCGGAGGGGCGCCGTCACTAGCCGGAGGGGCGCCGTCACTGGTCGGAGGGGTGCCGTCACTAGCCGGAGGGGCGCCGTCACTCGCCGGAGGGGTGTGGTCACTGGCCGGAGGGGCGCCGTCACTGGCCGGAGGGGCGCCGTCACTAGCCGGAGGGGCGCCGTCACTGGCCGGAGGGGCGCCATCACTATCCGGAGGGGCACCGTCACTAGCCGGAGGAGCGCCGTCACTGACCGGGGAGGGCGGGGGGGGGGGGGGAGGGGACACTGTCACTGGCCGGAGAGGACAGTCACTAGGTAGAGGGCGCCGTCACTCGCCGGAGGGGCGCCGTCACTATCCGGAGGGGCGCCGTCACCCGCCGGAGGGGCGCCGTCACTGGTCGGAGGGGCGCCGTCACTGGCCGGAGGGCCGCTGTCACGGGCCGAAGAGGGGCGCCCTTACTGGCCGGAGTGGCGCCGTCACTGGCCGGAGGGGCGCCATCACTGATCGCCAGCTTTGCATGGGCGTCTCGGGTCCAAAGGACCAGGTCATGCCCTGAATGACTGTATACTCGGTACGCCACTGGCTTTGGCCCTCACTAACATAGGGGCGCACACATACTGGCGGGGCATTTTTGGTGGCTTTTTGAGTTTTTCCTTGGTTTTATTTTTTGCGAGTTTTTTTTTTGTAAAGGGCCGCCCTCTCAAAGGGTCGCCCTCCGTCGCCCTCTCAAAACCCAGAACAGACCCACTTTTTGAGGGGCGCGCGCCCGCTCAAAAGTGTGTGTGTGTGGGGGGGGGGGGGTCCGGGGCACCCGGCACCCCCCCTCCCCGGTAGCGACGCCCCCCCCTCCCCGGTAGCGACGCCCCGGGGCGCAAGTCGCCGAACCCTGACGAAGGACAGTGGGATGGACAGAAGAAGCGTCTGCTGCGGCGCGTGTGGGAAGGTGGATAGAAGAAACGCGAAGAAGCGTTGGGAACGGAGAAACAGAATACGAAGGTCTGAAGAAGCTTCTGACGGCATGCAGCTACTGAAGGCAGATAATGTTACATACAGAGGTTAAACTGAAGCACAGCGACTGGAGAAATAAGAAGAATGAAGGGAAGGAGGTTGAATGAAGGTGAATGAAGTGGCGAAGTAAAGAAGTGAAGAAGACCTGTGATGAGATGATGTATTCAGAACCTCCACAAAGTGGATTTTATGGTATCCACGTCAATATACATACAAACACGCTGGGTCATACACTGAACACAAACACTAAAAATGCTCGACTGTAATCCAACATTGATTAAAGGACTAAGGTGTACGTATTGTCTCGATCGACCCGACGCAAAAATGACAAACGACATGTATTGTATTGTATTGTATTGTATTAAACAATTATAACACTCTCCATTTTAAAATGGCTATTCCGAGTGTCGGGTCAGGGTTAAGAAGAGAGACATGTTAAAAGACACTCGGTATACAACACACAATAAGATCAGATGAATATAAAAGTGCACACGGGCTATATAAAATAAAACACACACGCACACACACACACGCAGTCACACACTCATTTTCCTCGCTTCACCCAACTAAAAGTTCGGACACTGCACGCTTAAAAGCCCCCAGGGATAGATCTCGAATATCCAGCGGGAGGCGGTTATATATCTGCGCCGTACAAAAAAGAAGAAGAAACATGACACAACTATACAGCATACGCATCGCACGTCTGGCTATTAATAGGCAACCACCGGCCCCACGCAGCTACCTACACAATTACATGCCTCAGATCAGCGTGCTGTTCCAGATCCTGGTCGCTCTACAGAGAAAACTGCGTCTCGCAAACCCAGTCCGTACTCGTGGCAGCTGCAGCTGGCCACTCTCGGTCGCTCGAGTACTGCGACTGGACTGTGCAGATCGAGAGACGAGTTGCATCCGCAGAATCTCCGACGCATCTGACGCTGTCAGAAGGCGGCGCAAACTTGGAAAAGGACTGGAGAAGACCGGAGAAGACCGGGAGAAGACCGGAGAAGACCGGGAGAAGATCGGGAGAAGAACTTGAGGAAACGGAAGACCTATAGGAGGAAGAGGAGAACTACGAAGAGGATGAAGAGGACGAGACGGAGACGTTCCCGAGACGAACGATGATGACGACGATACGGTGGAATACGATGATGACGACGATACGGTGGAATACGATGATGACGACGATACGGTGGAATGTGTTTGTGTGTGTGTGT